>CAJNIZ010038624.1:0-12368 GCA_905231905.1 Symbiodinium pilosum
TAAGCCCTATAATCCCCTATATAACTTCAGTTTCCATTTCATTTTCCATTTTCTTTTCCATTTGATTCTCCATTATAGTAGGCACCCCTAATTTTTCATATTGCTATTTCATGTGCCCTAGCCCGTGCCCTCTTAGCCCTCCAGGGGTCCAATATTTCCATCCAGGCTATGGGAATTTGCCGGGTACTGTTTAGACCCCAAGATATTATAGGGGTTTAGGGTTTAGGGTTTGAGGTAGCAAGAAAGGGACGCCTACTTTTTCAAACTCCCATATACCCAACTAGGGCAGACCCTCCAAGAAGGACCCTTAAAGGGGTCTGGGAGGGAGCTAAAGGCTTCTTAGAGGGTCGGTCAAAATTGGGGTCCCTGGGATATTACCTGACTAACCCCCAAATACCTTCACCCAATGTGACCCCAAAGTCTAGGATGATTATGTTACATATGGGAATGGAGAGCATTACGACAATAATGGTTGTACAGGGGTTCTGTAGGGATTATGGAAGGGTTATACGTGGGTTCTAGACCCATCCTGCATTCTACACCACCCTGCTCAAACTAACGTGCAGCCGAATACTGTAAAAAAAACTGGACTCTTTTGCAAGACTTGGGCTGCACATATGCACATACACATGGGTTTCTTTATTCATATTCTAGACAAATATCTTTCTACATGCAAAGCGCCACACTGCTTGGAGGCTGAGCCAGGGACTCCCAAAAAATGTCTTGCAGCGGTGTAGATAGCCCACTTCGACTGATCAGGAACTCCCTACAGCCCAAAATGCATGGGTGTAGGGTGTGGCTGGCTAACGAAACTGAAAAGCCTTCCTAGAAGCGGCCCCAGAAGGGAGATTTCTCAAAGCCAAGGCCCCTAAACACCAAAACGGTTTCAACATAGAGTTTAGAGTTTACCTGGACCCTCCAATGTAGTTCCTTTTTGGGTTTGGTAGGGTTTTTGGGTTAGGACTCTTATTAGCACTACCAAAATGGTACGACATTGGAGGGTCTAGGTAGGGCTTATTCAAATGATGAGGCCTTGGGTTCGCAGAAGTCCCCACTGTGCAGGGAAGCGAAGCAGAAACTGAAAAGTCTTGCGGTCTATTTAGGTGGACCCCCCACCCAGTAATAGTGGGTAATAGGGATTATATTAGGCTCCTCTTATGTTCCTAGTATACCACTATTACAGGGTGAAGGGTCCTCCTAAGGTCTATTTGGTGTTTAGAGTGAGAGTGTAGGTGCTGACTGAGCATAGCCGTACCTTCTCCTGTACACCATGATCATCATCAGAAGTGACTGCGGCAATGGATTTAGCAGCCGCTAAACACCCCAAGAACCCGAAACCCTTAAACCCAACAAAAGACCGAAACCCCTCAACCCCAAAAACCCTTAAACCCCAAAATCCCTGAACCCCAAAAACCTTTAAGCCTATCACTTCAAAACCCTGAGGACCGAGACCTTAATGCAGCTGGGTTTAGAGTTCGACCCCTATAAGTCTCCAAAATTCAAAGCCTAACATCCCTAAAGCAACAGAACCTTAACCCCGAATACTCAAAACTCTGCATACATCCCTACAAACATCCCCAAAACCCTCCAGGTATCACTGAAACCAGTACAACCCGCTACATATCCCTAAAATCTTCACACCCTACAGGCCCTACATTCTCCAAAGCCCTGAGACCCCAAAATCTCAATCGCTGGTTCCAAAATGCTTCAAGCATGGCCAAGAGGCTGCCAAGCTGGCGAAGGGTAGGAGGTCGGTTTCCTTCTTGCAGGAGATGTGAGCTACAGTCTAAACTCCTGGTATCCCCCTCAATAACCCTAGGGTCTGGGTTTGGGGTCTGAACTCTTAGTTTCCCCCTTAATAAATTTAGGGTTTGGGGTTTAAGGTCTTAACTCCTAGTATCCGCCTTAAAGATACTGTAATACTCCCTAAGTAATCCCTTATAAACCCCGCCTTAGGAGTTTAGGCAATAGCTCGTGTAAAGATGTAATACCTCTCCCTCTAGCTAGAAGGTTTAGGGTTTAGCAGTTTACTGTTTGGGGTTCAGGGTTCGGTTATAAGGAGAATCATCACTTCCCTAGGGATTGTACGGGGATGTTGGGGGTCCTTATTTCGGAGTATATAGGGCCCATTCGGAGAAATCCGCACAGACTCTTCGCCATAATAATGCATGAGATTTGTTTGTTCAAAGAGGTTGCTTTTAAAGAAGCGACAGGAGATTTCGTTGTTGAAGGGCCTAGGCCGCTGCTGGCGTCCACCGGTCTATTGTCTAACCTCTGCTATACTACATCCCAAGAAATACAAGTTCAACATTCTAAATTGATACAATCCTAAACCCTAATGAGGATCCAGCAGGTCCTAAGTTTTGCATTTCCAACCCAGGGCTTGGGTCTCACAATTTGGGTGTTCCCCAACATGGGCTCTGTTTTGGGGGGTCTCCCTGTAAGCAACGGCTAGAATAGTTGGGGGTGCGCTAAGGGGACCGCTACATGGTAGTTTCCCAAAAAAAGGGGACCCCAATATAGACCCCAAAATACTATAATCCTTATTCTAGGGACCCCTATAATGGTACCCTTAATTTGGGGAACCCCATATGGGAACTTGACATGGAAGACTCTAAGTTGAGGATCCGGAGTGCTTGTACGGCTTCCGGGGCCTGGCGGCTTTTGGCAGATGTCTTCTAGGTTCCCCAGTAACCCATTAATACTAAGGGTACCCTTTTTTCTACTGTTCAGCTTTAATAACGAGACCCCAACATAAAAGGGAAAAAGGGTACTACTGGGGTACCTAGTCTTCGATATTGATCCGAACCCTCTTGTGGAACCCGGCATGGAGGTAGCTGCTTGTTTGGGAGCACAATAAGCATGTACGAAAACTCCAAAACCTAGAAGAATCCCTATGCCTCCCTACATTACATGCGTGACACCCCTCTTGCCCCTGAACCCTCAACTCTGCGCAATCCCAGAACCTCCCGAGATTCAGGAACCTGCGCTATTTGAAGCATACCAAAAGCCGAAGATTGCTACTCGGATGTTAGCTCGATGCCTTCATTATAGTAAGGCTCCTCGTAGGATTTAAGCTATATCCACTCTTTATGGCAAGATCCTGAATATGAAGGCCAGAGAGATGCCTTGATTGAGGGTTTCGGAAGCCCTGGGATATCATTAGCCCTAGGGGCCCATCTTCCATTCTCGTCACCCAATTTGGTCACCAAACAAACAGACTCACTGATCTGGGTTGCTGTTAAGGAACTTCAACTAGGGTGCCGTAATACGGGTATGTAGTAAATAATGGGCTCTCCTTATAATCGTACCTAAGCTTAAGCTTCTGAACAGCAATCCATCAATTTTCCTAAGCAAACCTTTCTAATATCATAAGAGGCCTACTTCAAATGCAGTTGAGCCGCAAGAACGCGGAGCATGGCCTCTTGAGCCTATGACGTAGCTGAAGGGTTGGGGATATCTAAGGGTTTAGGGTTTAGGGGTATAAGTTTGCATGGCAAAATGTAGGAACGCATAGGGCTACATGCGGATACGTAGGTTTGTAAGAATGATGGAGAATAAAATGCAAAATCGAATGGAAACCGAATTTATATAGAGCACTTCCCTAGATTTTGTGGTGTAGGGGCCTAGATGAGATGATTACGTATCTCATTTTGAAGCCTATTTGAGGTACCCTGTACAGAATTGTACAAGGAACCTGAAACTACAATATTCGTAAGCATTTAGGGTTGAGGGTTTGGGCTTAGGCTTCAACGCCAAGATGCCCCCAAGAAAAATGTCTGGGAGCCGTGAGCTGGAGGGACCACTCGTTGTCTTTTGGAGGGCATAGAAGGAACCTCTATATTGTAGGGAATAGCAGGTACCTCTATTCAACATCTATTCTTATAGGCACGTATTCATTCAAAAACCACTTGTGCAGGCTGCAGAACATGAGCAGGGTGCTCGTTCTGACCCGTAACAAACCATTTTGCACTGTGTACATCTCCCCCCAAAACGCTGATGCCGAAATGCTGCAACTACGGTCCGCGGAGACCACAATGGACATCTCCTAGCTCCGCAGGATATGGTAACTTCCCAAAATAGGGGGACCCCATATAGACCCTAGAATACTATAATCCTTATTATGGGGACCCCCAAAAAGGTACCCCTAATTTTGGGAATCCCCCATATATACAATCTACAAATGGTGAAAGCACTACGAGTAGATGACAACAAGCTCAAAACCTTGCTGGCCAGAAAATGTACGGGACCACCTGTAGAACAGTACTACCCTAAGGTTTAGGGTTTAGGGTTTAGGGCCCTAAACCCCGAAAGCCCTAAACGCCTAAAACCCTAAACCCTGAAACCTTGTTGATAGCTACCCACATGGTAGTCCAAGTAGCCGTCTCACCGAACTCCTGTTTGGTGCCAGGAAGTTTACAGCCCACCCGTAGGCCCTTGTCTGGATCCTGAGGTGAGTAGTTTTTTTAGCTGTTGAACCCAGCAGGCGTATTCTTCATATCAGAAACCATATCCGAAAGGATGATAAAATCTTACTCTATATTGGGACTATAGTATCCCTTGTCAAATAGCCCTGAGGTTGTAACTATCTCCCCGTAGCATGGGCTCTTAACCCTGAGTGGTAGCAGCTCATAGTAAGTGCCCATGGTCAGGACCAGAGATTAGATTCTCAAATGGGTTGAAAGGCTCTGGGCTTTGGCTGTTGCAGTTGTTTTCTAGGAAGGCATGTTACGAAATGCAGGTGTTATTTCTCATGGTAATTCGAAGGTACTATAGGACTTTACCTGCCTGAAGCTTGACGCCTAGATTGCGGTGGTCGTGGTTGTAGTCGCGGTCGTGGTTGTGTTGTTTGCTGTTGCTGCGGCTGTCATGCTTGTTCTTTTTCTTGTTGTTGACTCTTTCCGCGTTTCCGTGAGAGGTTCACCTTGAGAAATCTTAGCCTAGTAGCCAATCTTGGGAGGGGGGGTGCTACGGCAGCTAGAGCCGCATGAAGCCTGTACGGGCGGTGAGCATTGGCAACAATACTGGGTTGCTGATAAGGAACTTAAAGAACTCAAAAGAAGTTACCATCATGGGTATACGTAATGACGAATGTGGTTTCCCGAATGTAGTATCTTAGATTAAGTTCCGGTACAGCAGCCCAGAATAGCAAGTCTGCAGCCAACGACATGATGACAGCAATGGCCTAAACCTAGCCAGAGAAACCACGGATGTGTCAGAAGCAATGAGAACGAGTAATGACCAACAAAGTGACCGGTGGAATGGGTTAGCACTAATGAATGACTGATGGGTTCCGCTGATTGGTTCTTCAGTTCAACCCTAAAACACGACACCCGAGTGCCTAAACCCTAAACTGTTTGAGGGAGGAGGGCTTGCATGACGAACGAAGGGGTTGTTTATTGCAAGCCTCCTGCAAACGCTACCCGAAAGCAGGATTGGATTTTCTTGTGGCCCCTACATGTCCTGTAAAGCGATCGATCCCATCGTGGCTTTGCGTTTCCTAGGTGTGCCCTAAACGACCCCAGGAGCCTGCGCCCTAAACCCCTTGGCACCTTGTGGCTTCAATACGAAAGACAATTAAAGCCTTTAGCGCCTGCGCTGGGCCATGCATCTATACTGGTGGCAAAGATCATCAAATGGAGTGTGATTGCATAGGCCTGGTTGAGGAGCCACATTGGGGGTGTAAACCCGGGATTAGGGTTTAGGAATTAGGGTTTATGGTCGTCAGGGTTTGGTCACTCCAGAAGGAGTATGGATACCATTAGGCATGATATATAGAGTTCAGCAATGCCTAAGTCAGGAGTACACTTTGTTACAGCGGATAGATATAGATATAGATAAAGGTGTAGGGCGCAGAGATTGTAAGAAGAGGCATTTTGGTAGCCCCAACCACTGTGATGCAGCATCAATTCGGAAAGTGAAAGAGAAACCAAGATTGTGCAGGTGCGTATTGGGATGGTAAGCAGATTTTGGCAACCCCCAAAACCACCCAAAAATTGAGGACCCTAAAAGTAGCATGTAAGTGTCATCGGCTCCCTATCGAAATGGTGGGGGTCCTATACTTCCGATTGGCTGGAGGGCGTCACGTCCCTAAATTTGAGCTGCCAAGTATCCCAAGTGCCGAGCTGCATCAGGGTCCTGTTGTCGGGTCCTGGGATCCGATCCACACATCTATAGACACATTTAGTGCTGGCTTGCCTACTTGGAGGGTCGGGTGGACCTACTAAGTAGGTGAAGAATTCTCAGTAACTGGGTTAATAAACTACTTACTAAGTCCCACTGACCCTCCAAGTACAATACTATATTACTCTCTGGACAATGCACAATAAGAAACTGCTTTTCCATTCCTTAGCAGAGGCTACCTACGGTTCAGGGTTTAGGTTAGAGAACGGAGGGATGGATCACTGCAGTAGTTCTGTTTTGATATAGTCCCCCTTAAGTAGATAGAATATGGGGTATATGGGATCTTATTATAATATACCCAAAGCCATATTCTATCTACTTAATGGGGCCTATATCCAATCAGAATCCGTATACGTAATCCTGCCTTTACTAGGTAACGGTGTTTGGATGCAGACTTCACAAATGTCACCAATACGTAGTCCGTTCCTTCATGCTGCATACTAACCACAAAAATATAGTAGCTTGCATCTACTTCTTGATTCCTTCACCCCACCTGGGTTGTGGGAATTGTCATGGGTAGATCTAGAGGCACCTAGAGACGGACAAATAAACACACAAGCAGATAGATATATAGACAGCCCGAGACAGATAGGCAGATACACAGGTGGATAGCTAGAAAGAAACCATATAGAAAGAAAGATAGATAGATAGGTAGATAGACAAATAAAAAGTAGGATAGATAAATTATAGATAGACAGAGAGACGGACAGACAAATCAAAAGAAGGATAGATAGATTAGGCTGGTTCATTTAAACTCTAAGGGGGTAGGTAGGTGGATACCTGACAAACAGGAAGGCATCGGATTTTGGGCTTCTCAACGGTAGGTAGGGGCGCCCTAGAATTTCCAAGTGGTGCTCTCCGGTATGGGCGGATCTGGGGGCCATTCCCTCAACCCTAAACTGGGTTGCTGTTAACGAACTTAAATTAAGTTACTATATTGGGGAAACCCTATTATTTACTATATATACCCATTATGGTAACTTAATTTAAGTTCCTTATCAGCAACCCAGTAAACCTAAACTGCGGGCCTTTGTGTTAGGAACAAAAGCTCGCGCCTGCATGCATGTACTAAAAAATCCATGTACCCCATATTCTATCTACTTAAGGGGGACTATAACCCCAATATATACCCCATTATACTATAGAGTTTCCATTTTGTTTTCCATTATTCCTTAAGTAGGTCCTCTCCGGCATGTTGTTTAGGGTTGTTGTGAGACTTTAGCCTCATCTAGACGAAAAAGCCTGAAGGAACAAACTCTCGACACAGAGGCACACTCCTAATCCCCAAGCTAAACCTTCAACACCTCAACCCGAAATTTGGGGACAACGATGCTCAAGATTTAGGGTTGAAATTTTTGCAAGTTACCGAACCCAAACAAACATGGAACAGGGGGCCCATATATGGGCGTAAAACCTAAGTCCTACGCATCCCCGCTTGAACTTCGGAAAGGTTGATGGGACTGAGAAGCTACACGTACCGTGGGCCATAACAGGTATTAACCTTGCCAAGCATATGCCCTAAAAAAACGTAATCCATATCTGACGCATCAAATGAGAGTTCATGTGCGCTATGGGGAGGATAGAATCACCAAAGCTCTATAATATCAAATAACCCTGTGGTTAGTTATCAGGTGGGTACCCTTGAAGGAGGTACATGGGCCTCGTATAGCCCCATTATCCTGAAAGCAGCCTTTCGTAAATCTTTTATGGGGGTACCTACCTGCGCACCTGGGGGTGTCCTTGATTGACCCTAAACTCCAAACACTAAACCCTCAACCCTGATACTAGAAATCTTGAAAAGCACCAGAAAATCTGGAAAACCATAGAAAACACTCCTAGAAACCAAAAAAACACTAGAAAACTCAGAAACCCTGGCAAACCCTCTAAACCCAACTCTTACTATGGGCTATTAGACCTTAAGGGTACCTTAATCTACCCTTTATAGGGTCCTAACAGGGAATTTTAGGGTCTAATAGCCCATAGAACCCTAACCTTAAACCCTCTTGCAGCAAAGTGCGGATGATGCAGATGGTTGACACGGCGGCTAGGCGCTCCACATCCTGCGAATGCAACTGTACCATATGGGGAGGTTTAGGGTTTAGGGCTTAGGGTTTAGGGCTTAGGGTTTAGGGGAGGTATGCCTGCAGTATGAGGACTAAGTAAACTGCTTCTACCCTACAGGAACAGGCACCCAGCAAAATCCCAAAATCTATTGTTCCTCCACTTTAAGGTTTAGGGTTTAAGGTTCAGTCTATGTTGACAACCTGGAGGCTTCCAATTGGATTTAGGGGGGTTTAGGGTTTAGGGTGGGCTTAGGGTTTAGGGTTTAAATCCATATGATGCTCACCATGCTACCTCTCCTTCCTGCTGGATGAAAATGCTTCGAACGGCAGTTGATACTAGACTGATACTGAAGGGTCCTGGGATGGCTGTAAACCCTTAACCCCGCATACACCATCAGACAGTCCTCAACACCTGGGTCTCCCAAAACTGAGCGTAAGTTGGTTCAAAATCTGAAAACCTAGTACCAACTCGATAAGCCCTACAATGATCACCTATACAGCCCCCTTTGACGACTTTGGAGTCTGGCTCCTATAATGCAAAATACCACCATGGGCATATTACGCAAAAAGGCGGGTAGGGGATTCTGAGTATTATGGGTTAGGAGTACCCCCCACCCTGCAATAGTGGTATAATAGGAATATAAGAGGACCCTAGTATAATACTTATTATCCCTTAAAGTCTTATAGTCACTAGTACTGGGTGGGGGGTCCACCCGAATCATGGGGAGGGGCAAAGACCCGGCCTTGGGCCTTCAACCTCCTCCTCAAACCAACTGGGTTGCTGCTAAGCAAATTAGTTTAAGTTACTATATTGGGGAAACCATATTGTTTACTCTATATATATATATACTCATTATGAGAACAAAGCCCTATGCTGGCCTTTGGCTAGCTGGGAATGAAGGAATAGAAAATGAAATGGATACTACTGTAAAGGGGTTATATAGGGTTTAGGGTTTGGAAGGAATGGGAAGGAACCTGATGGGTTATAGGGACGACTATCAGCATCCATTCCTTCATTCCTAGCTACCCAAAGGCCGGTATAAGCTCATGTAAAGGCTAAGCGGCTAAGCCCTTATCTGTGATCCATGTAGACCTCTCCCCGTAGACCTATATCAAATCTATTTGTTGAATAGCTCTTTGGGGTTATACTACAACAAAGTTAACATGGTTTGTACGGGCCTAGGACTTGTATTGACTGTTCTGAAAACTATATGGAATCTACTGTAGCAGCTATGCGCCTATGTAAGCCCTTACTTACTTACTTACTTACTTACTTGCTCATATCAAAATTTTGGTCCAGCCTCAAAAGTGGGAGTCGTGTTGAACTGGGTACCCAAAGAGAGCCCGCTATTTTGACAACCCTTCATGTAATCCCTCTAGCTAAAAACCTTTTCAAGGGCGGTCCCCATGCGGGTTGGCCATGAGCATACACCTGGCAGGTAGCTCCTCTTCTTAGAGGGCTACCTTGTGGCCATATGAGGAAAAAGGCGTATGTATAAAAGTGTCACGAGAGCTTTGCCACTTGCATGGTCAAACCGACGCAAGGCGCAATCCTGGCGTAGTAAGACATGAGGGCTTATAAAGGTTGGGGGTTGGGGCTTCCAATACTTCTTGGTTTCTTGCTTGGAGTTGGGCAGTATAAGCGGTGCTCCCCAACTTTTTCAAGTAGCCAGAAGCCTCACACGGCCCCATGAGCCCATGGTACGACTTCTAGCTCTACAGCTGGCGCCACACAACTGGAAATTAACCCGTACACACCAACATTGGATCTACTTGGAGGTCCGCGTTGTAAGAAGGACATGTACGTAGTTTTGCTTCCTACTTTGGTGCACGTCGTAGCCTCTCAGTAAGTAGTCATAAGCGTCCAAGTAGGAGTATGCAGCCATTACTTGCACAGAGGGCTGCATAGGGATGGTCGGAGTGATCCACTCCCCGACTGTCACTCAAGCACCGGGCTGGTCCCTGAGACGCTAAACGCCAGACCATGATGCCCTAAGCACAACAATGATGCTCACACAGGCTGCAAAAAGCATATTCTTCATGCCATTAACCAACATACAAGCCCAGAAGGCCCCTACCAAAACCTGCTGTGCATTGCAAAGAAGCCATATGAAACTTCATGTCAGCGCGGAGAGGGTAAACCGAAAACCCTGAACCCTAATCCTGCAAGGTCGCTCAGAGACCTAAGCCTTCATTATAGTACAGTAGTCTCCATTCTCTGTTCCATCATCCCCAATACCCCAATATACTATAGTATCCATTTTCTTTTCCATTATCCCAATATAGCCCCAATATACTATGGTAGTTTCCAGTTTCTTTTCCATTATCCTTACATATAACCCCAATATACTGTAGTAGTTTCCATTTTCTTTTCCATTATCCCCACACAATCATATAACCCCAACATAATCCTAATATATTCCCTAGCTTCCATTTCGTTTTCTATTTTCTTTTCCATTTGATTCTGCATTATTATTATTATCCCCAGTCTTCAGGTTTCTTTTTAAAGCTGCAGGCCAGGCGCTTGCTCTTCTGCACCTCTTGCTCCAGCTCTTCGATGTTCTTCGGGTGGTTACGGAACCTTTGGGATTTTTAGGGCTTTGGGTTTGGGATCTAGATAAATATGGGTATGGTTGAAACCAGGTACAAGCTTTTGCTGTCACTCCGAACTCCTGACAGGGTTGGCAGTTTAGTGCGGCATCCGCGGGGCGTCTAACACAATTCGGGCAAGCGAAATCACATGCTTTTTGAGCGTGAAATCTCCCAAGACCTAGCGCACACATGCGACTCCCAGTGACCGGTCACCAACGGGTGCCTTTGCAAGAATCTCCCTCAGAAACCTAGCCCTTTCCTGCACACAATGCAATCAGGGCTGGCAAGTCAAGAGCAAAATGTCCCTCAACCTAAACCCCACCACCGTTCACTTAAATTTCGAACCTTCATCCCAACCTAGACCCTAAACCCTAAACCCAAAGCCAGACAAGGTTCACTGCAGTTGCCCACTGTGTGCCAACCTGGCACACAGACGCAGGCACAGAGTGGGCGGGCGTAGGAATATGCGGCTTTGGTTTGGGCTTTAGGAAGGTCATCTCAAACACGAAGGATTTCTTTGCAATTACATGTTATGGGGGAGGGGGGTGTTCCGAAACTGACGGTTGTGACCCCCAAAAAGGGGACCCCTTTCAGAAAATCCCATCTGAGATGGGTATCTGCAGGCAGCCGGTTCTACATGTCAGATGAAGAAGACAGACTCTGGGAAATGCCTACTAGGGGCATGTAGGGCTTAGGACTTAAGGTTTGATGATTGTTGTGCAACATTACGGGGCATGTAAATAGGTTTGCACCCCTCACAAGGGGATGAGGAGTCATGTCTGACCCTCAATGTATCGGGTTCAGGGTATCATATGACTGCTACAGAAACCTTTTGCAAGTACTCGCTCTGGTCAGAACATCCGAGACATTCAGGGGCAATGCTTTCGGAGCAGAACCTCCAACTCATACCTGCCCTGCTTTGGAGGATTGCCTTCTGACAAGTTACCAACGTTGCCCAAAGCCATGAAGCTAAACCTAACCGCTACACGCTCAGCCCGCTGCCTGATCTTTCACGATCTCCAGGCCTATCCTGCTGACGATGCTCCTGTGTCAGATGTACTGGTGGCTAATACAGGGTGGAGGTTCAGCCCTTGACGCTGCAGTAGTGTGCAGGTGGTTTTGCACTCCTGCACTCTCAGTCTCTGAGAACGAGTAAGCCCCAGGGATGGTGGCTTATCTTGGATTAGGCCTCCATCCACGGCACGGAAACATTTTTGAGTTAACCAGTGTACGGTGTAGCAGTTAGAGGTTGTGGGGTGGCTTGCTCGGGAAAAGCATCCGCTTGCCTCTTGTAAGGGTCCTCCTCCCCGTCGTAGTGTACGGTGTAGCAATTAGAGGTTGTGGGGTGGCTTGCTCGGGAAAAACATCCGCTTGTATCCTCTTGTAAGGGTCCTCCGACCTCCTCGCCATGTCATCGTCGTCGTCGTCGTCGTCGTCGTCGAAGAAGTCGAAGTCCAAGTCGTCGTCGTCGTCGAAATAATCGTCGTCGAAATAATCGTCGTCGAAATAATAATCGTCGTCGTCGTCGTC
>CAJNIZ010038624.1:12468-23388 GCA_905231905.1 Symbiodinium pilosum
CGACGACGACGACTGCGACTGCGACTGCGACTGCGACCGCGACCGCGACTGCGACTGCGACTGCGACTGCTACTGCTACTGCTACTGCTACTGCTACTGCTACTGCTGCTGCTGCTGCTCCTGCTACTGCTGCTACTGCTACTACTACTACTACTACTACTACTACTATCACCACTACTACCACTACCACCACCAGAACCACGACCACGAGAACCACCACCGCCGCCGCCCCCACCACCACCACCACCACCACCACCACCACCACCACCACCACCACCACCACCACCACGACCACGACCACGACCACGACCACGACCACGACCACCACCACCACCACAAGCACCAAAAGCATCACCACCACCGCCGCCGTCGGCCCCGCCCCCGCCCCACCGCCGCCCCCTGCCCCGCACCAGCACCCGCACCAGCACCAGCACCAGCGCCACCGCCAGCGCCGCCGCCACGGGCGCCACCACCACCGCCGCCGCCACCACCACTACCACCACCAGCACGACCACCACTACTACCACTACCACGACCACCACCACCACCACTACCACCACCACAAGCACCACAAGCACCACCACCACGACCGCGACCACAACCACGCCACGACCACGACCAGGACCACGACGACGACGACAGCTGGCACCTTGCACTTGACATACCCTGCCCCAAATAAGCATGGGAGCTACAAAGACTGGTGCCCTTTCGAAGCTTCCGTGCTGTTTTGGAGGAGGCTACTACATCTAAAGCGCTCAGGCATCAAATCGTGTTCGCCGGAACCCTAAATCCTAAACATTGAGTCCAGTTCGCATCCTTTCTGCAAAGCCTGAAACTGTTACTCACAAGGGCGGTGTGGGGGTGCACGCACAAGATCCTAACAAGGGGGGTTTATAGTGCGACCTTTGTTCTGAGAAATATCCACCAGAAAATCGCCAACCCTCTTCTCTATGCCCTCCATAGTTACCGAAAACTAAACTCGACATCGACCCCTTAACCGTAAAACTGCAAAAGCCACCAACCCCTTCCCCCATTCCTAAACCAAAATCCCCCCAAACCCCAAACCCTCTCAACCCAGGACCTGAAAGTCCCGAAAAGTCTGAATCCCGCAACCCTGAACCAGCGCAGCAGCAGCCGAGCCTGACTATCCTCGAGGCGCACACAATCATTTCATCAAAGCTGGTGGACCTCATCCAGCTGATACATACAGCGACATTCATGGTGTAGGTGTATTGCCCCAATAATGGAGAATCAAATGGAAACTGGGATTACAAATGGGTCTACGAGGTTGACACTAAAAATCCTGCATGGCCCTAAGTACCTTATACCTGGGGAAATATGGGGTTTCCTAGATTTAGGGGTACCGTTTTGGGTCTTCATAAAATCAGGATTACAGTTTTTTGGGGTCTATCTTGGCGTCCCCCTATTTAGGGAAATTACCATCTGGCATTATTCAGCTCATGCAGAATTGTCCGTATCAAGAGTATAGAGGCTTCTCAATGGGACTCCTGCGTTCATACTACAGGGCCAAAAGAATTATCAAATCATACGAGCTATAGTCTAAACTCCTAGCATCCCCCTTAATAAGCCCTACAGTAGTCCTCTACAGAATCCCTTGTATAGCCCCCTTTAAGGAGTTTAGACTATGTATGGTTCATACAGGGTTTAGGGTGTAGGGTACCAAGTTCTAGCGTTGTACAAGGAATCTAGGACCAACATATTGGCATTCTACACTAGCCCTATAGGCTTCTACGTTCGATCATCTGAGTAAGGCCTCTTTTAAGGGAGCCAGACGGAAGACAGGAAAGTTCGCAGGAGAGCTATCGCTCCACACATTTTGGGGTTCAGGGATGCAAGGGCGCCCGATTTTCAGAACCCCCATGGGAGAAATTTTCTAGGCTTGGGGATTTAGGGCTGGGGTCGTGGGGTTTAGGGCGTTGAACTTCGTGCTCAGGATGTGGGCTCTGGAAAATTCAGTGCAGTGAACTTTCTGCATCGAAAGCTCTAAGCGATAATAGCGTTTAATCAGGGGAGTTGCAAGGAACTTCTGAGGGCCCCTATTCTATCCAAATTTGCATGCTCAGGAGTAACGCACGTCTAGCCATAAAGATTTTACAGCTTTTTGTATGGTACCTCGTGGGTTGTCGTAACGATGCGTACAAGACAAGTCCTGAGAGTCACTACAAAGCCCGTGATAGCCAACGTCACTGGCCCGCTCTCCAAACCCATTTCGGAAATGCGAAGCTAAACGTGACATCGCGTATGAGATAAACAAGTGGTACAGTAGCAAGAGCCCTTCCAACATACTGAGCGTGAATGCTAGAAGTTCTAACAACAACGGTCGGACACCACAACACCAAAAGGTAAATTGTCCATCACCCTTGTCGTAATGATAGAACAGCCGCCGCAGCTGCCGCTGCAGCAGCGTCGTCAGCAGAAGGGTAGGTGGTATAGTTACTCTAGTAGTGGAAAAGACAACCCCAATTCCAAACGCAGCAGTAGCTGCGCCGGCGGCGGTCAGAGTGATAGTTGTAGTAAGAGAATTACGTAGTAGTTGCAGTGACAGTAGCAAAAGGGCTAGCAGCAGCAGGAGGAGGCTAATAGCTTGTAGCAACCATAAAAGGAAGGGCCTAGACAACTGGCCATGCTAAGTGCGAATAGTGCGCAGACTCATAGCTGCTGGGGCCCAAGCGGTACCTCGATGTCATTGGGCCATGGTGCCTCACGCCGCTGAGGGTTCCAGCTTGAGGGCTTACAGTGGCGGTCACGAGGGGAGGCTTTCAGATTTCAGGCTCAAGAGCCTGCTCGGCAAAGGAGAAAATCCCATGATTTTAAGGCTCTTGGCTGCGATGCACCACAACCGTTGCTCACAACATAGCCTTATTTCAAGGAGTACCATGCTTTCTGGAAAGCTGGGCAGTTGGTCTGGGGCCCCATAACCTCCCCTGATGCCTAAGCCCTGCACACGAACCCATTCTGCATCAGCCAACCCAACCTCTGGAAACCACACTGGAACCGCACGCCTCCATCCTCACAGACCCTGCTCCCTTAACTCCGAACCCCAAACCCTAAATCTCAAGCCCAGCCACGCCCCAAACACTAAACCCTGATCCCTACACCCCAAACACCAAACCCTACACCTCAAACCCTCAAGTGGTAGTTTCCGAAAATAAGGAGACCCCAACATAGACCCCAATATACTATAATCCTTATTATGTGGGCCCCCAAAAAGGTACCCCTAATTTTGGGAAACCCTAAACTCTAAACCCTGTATATCCCTATATAACCCCTATATTCCCCCTATATAACCCTATAAACCCCCTTTAAAGGTACCCCTAATTTTAGGAAACCCCCAAGCCATCCACGCCTGAGGGGGCTTTGCCATTGCCAGTCGCGTCCTGCATGTGGGCTCTGCGTCTGATTCAGGGCCTTACCCTTGCAATTAAGGGTTTAGGGTTTAGGGTCTAGGGTTTAGGGTTTGCAATTAGTGTTGAGTCCCCAAACAACAGTACTGTTATTTGGACCATAGAGGTTTACGCAGATAGAGATTTTTTGGAATTCATAAGGTTCCGGGTCTAAAGTCTACCCCCAACCGGGCATAGTATAGCACGACAGCAGGGCCCTGTTTGGACTACTGTCCATCTCAAAGGGGGCTTGACACGGGGTGAAATGTTGTGAAGGTCGTGAAGGGCTTATGCTGGCATTTGTTCAAACAGAGCTACCTAACACATCACCCAAGGAATATGGTAGTTTCCATACATAGGGGGGGGCCAATGAAGACCCCAAAATACTGATACCTTTATTATGCAGGGCACCGAAAAGAAGCCCCTAATTTTGGAACATCCCATGTAGGAATCATGACTGGGGTGCATCCCCAGAGGGATATAATCCTTGCAGTAAGTGGGCTGCAGGATCAGGTGTTAGGCGTTGATGCTGAGGCACTTGGAGGTTCGGGTTTAGAGCTGAGGATTTAGGGTTCAGGGAACAGAGCCTTTTGCAAAGGGCTAAGTGTTTGGGATTCGGGGGCTTTAGATGTCCAAAAACAGCTGCATTGCGCGGACTTGATGGGACCTTTCTCAACCCTTTGCACAGGCTTCCCAATGCCTCTCTTACCCTGAAACCTGAATCCCGTGAACAGATTAAGGCCCAGTCTGAAATGAAGACTAGGTAGCAGGCTGTCTGCTGAGGCCTTCGGTTAGCTAGCAATGAAGGAATGGTTCCTTCTAGTAGTCCCTACATAACCCATCATAGCAGTTTCCATTCTCTTTTCCACTCCTTCATTCCCAGCTGACCAAAGGCCAGCAATGCCATGCAAGATAAAGGTGATGATCTGTTCATGCAGGTTTTGGTCCTCTGGCCCGTTGTTGAGTAGCTGGGGGGTTCCAGTACTTGGGATACATTTTAAAGTACAGGGGTAATACAAGGCGTCATATAGGGTTGATATCGGGCTTTAGAGGGTCAAGGGCGTCCCGAAATTGGGGGTACCTTTTTACTGGAGTCCCACTTTCTATGGAAACTATCACATAATCCTTATCATAGTAGGTTCCATTTCACCTCCAAAACCCCAAACCTTAAAGCTTAAACCCTAAAACCACTTGATTTCCATTTGATTCTCCCTCCTAAGCGCTAAAAGCCACCTTGTGGAAACAACCAGTGATGAAGAAAGGCTTGGTACGTGCAAGAACTGGGCGGCAAAATTGTTGCTTTGGGTTTAGGGTTTAAGGTTCAGGGATTCCTGCAATCCCTTTTAGGCTTTTGGCTGGGACCCAGTGACAGTCTATGATAGGATCATATTAAGGGCTGTATATATTCACATTCAAAATATTATCCAGCTGCTACTGGGTGGGAGGGGGGGCAGTACCCAAAATTTAGAATTCATCTGTGACCCCAACTATCTACAGTTTACGCTGAGCAACTAGACCATATCGCAGGCATCACTCGTAAAACTGTAGGTAACTGGGGTTAGAGTTAGGTACTGCCCCCCCTCAGTAACAGTCTATATTAGGGGTCTTATTACGGGCTATATACAACCATATTATAATTATTATCCAACTGTTACTGAGGGGGGGCAGTACTGAAGGTTAGAGATAAGTAAGCTCGTCTATCAACTACATAACATGGTCAGTTTCCGTAAATCAGTAGGGGACCCGATACAGACCCCAAGGTAGCATAATCCTTTTTACAAGGACTTCTCCCAAAGGACCTCTCATTTTGAAGCCCCCGAAACCCCAAAAACTCTTGAGGGAGCGCTCTGCGACCTTTTTTTGTCTCAGGAAAGGCGGCTGGCCAACTCTTTGAAGACCATTTCAACATTCCTGGGCTTCAGTGACTGGATTAAGGGTTTAGGGTTTACAGGGTTTATTACGGGGTTTAGGGGTTCAGGGTTTTTTTATCGGACCTTTTCTCCGCAGCCCGAAAGTCTACAAAAATGCCCTAGGGCACGGTCCCAGGAGACACTGTAAGCCGGCCCTTACCACCAGTCGCTTACCAAACAAAAAGCAACCAACCTGGCAAATGAACTTGAACGGCATCACACACCACCCAGAAGAAAACTCCGGTCCCAACTGCACATCCAGTTCCTGTTGGCATTTCCTGTCAGCAGGCATTCACGGGATCAAGGGGACACGAGGAAGCGACTACTTGAGCCAACTACGTAAATTGGTTTGCTTGGAATTATCCCGTGCAGTCTCAGCAGCCGTGGTATGACTCTCAGTGCTCGATCCGCCCGCAACTGGAGCCAGCGCCTCACCACCCTCGTCCAACGCCACGCCATCATCCATCTGCGTGGACTCCACGAAGTTTCCAAGCAACGTATTCAGGCCATCACTGATCACACTGTCACCTGCACTCTCCATAGCACTGCGCAGCCCGACACCAAAGCTCTGGTTTGCATTGACAGTCGGCCAGAACTGGCTCCACCGTTTGGGAATACCTGTGTGAGGATCTATTTCATCTTCAGCAACCCGTTCTTCCCCACCTCTGACTTCCCCGCCTTCCACACCCTCTCCATCGACAGCATTCCTCAGCGGCCCTTCACGAGCACCACCAGAACGCTCCGTATTCAGGTCCCGGGCAGTAGCAGGAACTTCTGTTTCAGCACCATTTCCACCACTTTCAGTCGCCTGGATCTCATTCTCCACATCCATCTCGGCACCTCGGTCATCAGCTCGCCTTTCACCATCTTGATCATGATCAAGCCCTCCTTGTTCATCTTAATTTTGCCCTTCTTGATGTATTTCACTCGAGGTGCCATGCTCCTCCTTGTCTTCATTGCCTTCTCTGCCATTCTCGCCATGAGCCTCATCGTCCGCCGCAGGTTCAACTCGGGCCACTCCAGCGGCGTTTAACGACATGTCCCCATCACCTTCACCCTCAACAAGGACAGTCGTAGCTTCTGAGCCAGCTTGCCCTCCATCTTCTTCATGCTCAGCCTCCATTCATATGCCGCTAGCGCTCAGTTCACCACAGTTGAGTGCTGTGGTCTCCGCGCGTCGTCCCTGATGGCGAGCCACAGGTCGAAGACCTCATGGATTGCCACGCCAAATCTTTCTTCAATTTGATTTCTCGAGGCAAGGCCTTGCGCAAACAAGTTCAACCAGTGCTTGGCCTCAGTGGTGGTCATGATGTCAACAAGCTCGGGGCTCAATCCAGGTAGACCTTCCGGATCGAAATCAGCAAGCTGAGGCTGAGCGTGCATAGCCACCGCTGCAAGGCCGAAATCCGCAGCCGTCTTGCCATCCACACCACCCAGGATGGTTTCTTCCACCTTGAACGACACCACCGGGGTCGGGCCCGCCTCCATCGCGCCCACCACATGTGCTTCCCCCAACTCGCCTCCTGATGCAGTCCCTACCGTCATGACTACCTTGACTCGCTTTCGGCTTGGCATCGGGTTCTCTCTCTCCATTTCTGTTTGCATCGCCCAGTCGTCCCATCTTTGCTGCAGCGAGGCTTCCATCACCTGAAAATTCTCTCTGTTCCTGGCTTCCTGGGCAGCCTCCTCCTCAGCGACTGCTCTATCATGTGCCCTGGACTCCGCAGCTTCTTGTTCCGTAGCTGGCTCCCACTCACCATTGGCTGTTCTACGAACTCTGTACTCGGGCACTGCTTCATCCACAGCATCCTCTTCCTTGGCAGTGTCGTTGACCACGAAGACATCTGTTTAGCTCCCCGGTCTGGAACTTCCTCTGCCGCCATCTGCAGTTTGGTCTACTGGTGGAGTTCTTCCGGCTCCTCCACCCAAGTACGGAACCAGAACCTGCAATTGGTGCTCACCCCACACTTGTAAGCTAATGGGCGTCTCCGTGCAGCTTCCCAAGTAGGATGCTATTAGCGCCTCCAAGCGCTCAAACCTGTCTTGCCGCTGCCTGGAGAGAACTCCCGCGAGACGTCTGAGCCTTGTGGTCATGACTTGAAGGTGAGCAGCTCAGGGGGAGTTCAGGGGGGTTTAGGGTTTAGGCTTTAAGGTTAAGAGTTTAGAGTTACTGGTACTCCAGGGTCTAGATGGTATTCCTTTTAGCAAGTGTAGAACAACTCCGCACTCTGCAAAACGGCCCTTATCCAAAAACGCAAATCTTGGTGTAAACTTTGAGCTCGAAACAAGGATATTCCAAAACTTAAGCTGGAAATTAAAATCCCAAATCAGAATGTCTAAGCCCTAGGCCCTACATACTTGCCTTTTGGCTTTTTACCCCTTACAAATGCTACAAAACAAACACTGCAGCCTAGGCTCCTTCCCTGAGCACCGGAGACTTCGAAGTACCTGAGTCTTCGAATCAACATTTTGACGATCTGCGACACGAGGCAGGGATATGGAATTTTAACACTTGGGTTGAAGGATTCGGGGTCAACGCTAAATCTTAGGTAATAGTGACTATACGGGATAATAAGGAGTATGTTAGGGTCCTCTTATATTACTATTATACCAGTATTACAGGGTGGGGAGTCCCCCTAAGCTCACCGCATGAACCCTACAGAGTTTAGGAGTTCGGCCTCGAGGCATTGGCTCCGCGATTTAAGGGGTATTTGCAATGGATGGCTTGCGACTCGGGAGTTTCCGGTTGTGCCCCAGGAGTATCGAACCCTCCTGCCTCTCCTCCTCCAAAAAAAGAAGCCCTGAAGCCTAAACCTACATATATGGAGCTCCATGCTGCTAGTCCGCCCTTTTCTTCAGGAATATATCTTAAGTCATATGGGTGGTTGTCAAAATTACGGTCTCTTTTTCGATCCCTATTAAAAATACAGCACCTATTATTTAGGGTACCCAACCGCCCATATTGAGGATCCTAGTATCATTTAGGGTTCGCTCCTTAACCAAAATCAGTTGGGCCCTCCGGGAACGTTGGGGGGATACCTGTTCATATTCCCGTCAGTCGACTTCAGAAGGTCTGTTTTTAAATGCTGCCAAACACTTAGAGCTTTGGAAATCAGGGGTCGGATGCTACTTGTAAGAAAGCCTGCTCTAAACCATAAGCCCGTTTTGCAGTGCGTCATGAGTAGCAGCCCAACTTGCCCACCTGCGCGCCTACGCGCTCTAAACCCTAAGCCCTAAATCCGAAGGCCCGAGAGCTCCAGATACTCATCCAACCACCCACGTGGGAGCTTTATGAAGATCATGGTCCCTGTTCTACTAGGATAGATGTTTAGGGTTTAGGGCCAAAAGGTGTGCATCAGTGGATGCGCGCGGGGTGTGCGCCTTTTTCTTTAGAGTTAGGGGCGCGCACACGCTTGCGCAGCGTGGTACTCCCACCCCAGCCACCCAAACTACGTTCCAGTTCTGCTGTTCGCCCCGCAGCAGCCAGCATTCTCGGATGGTGCGCTCTTGCATTTCAAGCTAACAGATAGGATGCGAGCCTTAAACAAGTCCCAAGAAGCCATGATGATGGGAGGGGCCTGGGAGGCTCCTGGGAGTCCCTCAAAGGCGCTGCAAGGTGGAAGTTAAAAGCCTGGCAGGCTTTCGGCTGAAAAAACTGTGAAAGGTTTTGCAGGTTTTTGGGTTCTCCGGGCAGTTTGTCCTGGCAGGCTTTACCCTCCCAGACCCGCAGCTTCGATATGGTGCCAGGCCGGAGGCCTGTCCCAAGAGGCTTGAGCGCCCATGTATACAGTCAGCGGCGCTCTCGTCAGTTTAGGGTTTTGGGCTTTGGTAGTTGTAAAGGGGCCCAAAAGGAACCACAGTCTTGACAAGCTACCATGTAAGTGGGTCTGGTCCCCTGACCGTGCAACTTAGACTGCCGTCCCCTCCTTAGGTTGAGAACCTCACCTCCTTGAGGTACCTGGAACCCACCACAAGTAACAACACATCACACACCTGGACAGCTTGGGTTTCTCAAAATGATTGACCCCGTTTGGTAAGAAGGTGGTAACATGTTGAAGGTACTCCTCAAACCTAATTGCATGAAATTCCCACTTCAGCAATGGCCCAGGTGCGGCATACCTTTGCTCTTGGCCCAATCTCGGGCCGCCTGCACAAACAGCTCATGTCAAGTTAGGTTTTAGGGTTTAGGGTACAAACTAATGGCAACGGTTTGGGGATGGGGGCTTTCTGGAGGCCTGGGGCCTTGGTGTTCAGGGCTGAACTTTGGCAAGCCAGAATCCACCACTGGCCAAAACCGATGAATATCCCAATGGAGCCGTGAATCCTGAACCACCCCACCCCCTCCCTTGGCTGCCGCATTCTTTCAGAAAGCATGCAAAACCGGGGACTCCGAACTTCACGGACAAAGAGCCCAAAAGCCCCAACCTGATTCAGCCAACCCAAAAATATTCAAAACCCAAAACCTTCCATGATTTGGTAGTTTCCCAAAATAGGAGGACCCCAATATAGACCCCAAAATACTATAATCCTTATTATGGGGACCCCCAATAAGGTACCCCTAATTTTGGGAAACCCCCATTTCACGCTGCCTGCTCCTGTACAAGGCGCGGGTGTAGGTCCGTTTTGGTCCCTGGCAGAAAGCTCCATGGATACTCGGGCTGTGAGAGAAAATTCTCGCCTTCGGGACTTTGAAAGTTGAAATGTGTGGTTTGGAGGATCAGATTGGGCATTTACCTTCCCCGCAATAGCACGGAACCACACCTGGGGTGTTTTTAGAAAGAAAATCCGTGTGGGGGGGCCTTGTAGGGCTCCATCTTTATTTTGGGGAGGGCGATGCCAACCGCTCCCAAGAAGTCCAAGTACATTTAGCCCGATGGCAAAGTGTCAAAGCGTCTAGAATCTGGAACTCCAAGTAGAAGCATTTTGCACACACTCCACTGCCACGTCAACTCCAGGAAGAACAGGTTGGTATCTGTGCTTTGGTAAGGAGGCCCGTACCCCAAGAAAGGTACATAACTGGGTTGGCCCCTAAATAAACCCTTTGAAAAATATTAGCATATAGGGTCCCTTCTTAAAGCCATTAGGGAAAATATTAAATATCCCGGGGGCCTACCCAGATAAAGGATCCTAACATGTGCATTAGTGGCCTACCACTGCGTAGAGCGGCTCGCTACCTTGAGCGTATCGTGTCACCTGCACGCAAGGCAGGAGCCCGCTAAAACAGATAGGGTTTAGGTTAAGCCTTGCTGGTGCTTAACTTTCAAGTGCGGGGGGCACTTTAGGAGAGATACGCATGGAGATTACACATGTATAGTCATTCATATCCACTCCTCCAGTCCCCCTTGAACACCGAGACCACTGAGCCCACAGGGCGCTATGCTATGCCAAGATAAGTTTCAGCTTAAGGGGAGGGGGTCTATTAATTAGGGGTCTACATTAAGGGCCCTCAGGATATGTGGGGATCACAAGGGGCTTTCCTCTTGAGGTCCGAGAGGGCATATGGTAGTTTCCCAAAATAAGGGTACCCCAATATAGACCCCAAAATACTGGAGTCCTTATTATAGGGACCCCCAAAATGGTACCCCTAATTTTGAGAAACCCTAAGC
>CAJNIZ010038624.1:23488-47382 GCA_905231905.1 Symbiodinium pilosum
AGCCCTATAATCCCCTATATAACCTCAGTTTCCATTTCATTTTCCATTTTCTTTTCCATTTGATTCTCCATTAGAGTAGGTACCCCTAATTTTAGGGACCCCCAAAATGGCACCCCTAATTTTAAATTTTCAGTGGGACAAGGCCGATGGCTTGGATTTGGCCACGCAAGGTTGCCGAAGGCTCTGCCGAAGAAGATTCAAGCTCATGGGGCACAAGCTCTTGAGCAAGAAGTTGCCAAGCTCAAGGCATATGCAATCTATTTTGTAAGATGTCCCTATAAACCCCCAAACAACACCAAGTTCCATTTTATGTTCCATTTTCTGGTCCAGTTGATTCTCCAGTATTGGTCAGGCCCTTCGGCCCAAATGCTTGCCCCTTGGCATGCATCAGTTTTAGCTGGGGGTCCTTGTGATTGTCCGGCTTGCTGATCCTTGGGCTGAAGCTCCGCTAACATTTCCGTGTAGAGCCTTTAAGGAGGGCATGTGTGCAGAAGGTCATATGTTGGGCTATAGGGGTTTGGGATGTACATGTGGGATTGCGGTCTTCTTCTGTTTTGGTGTACAAATCGGGCTCCCAACAATCTTCCCCCCAAACACTGTGGTTCACCTTAGGGTTTGTCAGCCTCAACATGGAGATCCCCCTAATGTAGAGCCGTGATTAATAGACCCCCTCCGTTTAAGGGCCTCAATATGTTAGGATCCCTATTATAATCCCTCTTAACGGGAGGGGGTCTATTAATTAGGGGTCTGCATTAAGGGCCCTCAAAATGTGTGGGGATCCCAAGGGGAATTCCTCTTGAGGTCGTAGAGTACCCCTAATTCTGGAAAAAACCCTAAACCCTAAACCCTAAACCCTATATATCCCTATATAATCCCTATAAACCCATGTTAGGGTACCCCTAATTCTGGGAAAAAACCCATGGCTAAAGTATTGCTGCTGGAGCTCCTTCGGCTCTCAGGGACCAATTATGTCCCTGATCTTTCCTGTAGCTACCATTACTGGGTTGCTGTTAACTGGGTTGGCCCCTAAAGCCGTATATAGGGTCCCTTATTAAAGCCATTAGGGAAAATATTGAACATTTCAGGGGCCTATCCAGTTAAGGAACTTATTTCAACTTACCGCAAGGTGGGTATGTTTGTAATTAAGAGGTTTCCTGATAATAGTAACTTATCAAAATTCCGTGACAGCAACCCAGATTCGGGTGGCTGCCTCCCCCATAACGATCATAAACAGTCAGGAGCCCTGAGAACAGCGAACATCCTGAGAGAGGCTTCACGAAACCCGAAAGCCACACTCTCAGAATCAGCTGAAGAAAACTGTTGTACTGGCAGCCTCGTCCGTCCATTTCTCCAAATTCCTCAGCTGCAAAGCGACCCCTTCGAGAACTTGAGGGGGTGTAAAGGGAGTCCGGAAACAGCGCGCCCAAAGAGAAGACGCCAATGTACTACAATCCTTCTTAGATCTTCCTATACCCCCCCGAGGCGGGCCCCAAATTGTGGAAACTCCATAAGACTTATAGACAACATTTCCTGCATAACTTAGTGGACATGCGTTCCTGATTAGGGACTCTTTTAGACAGTAGCTCCTAAGGACAACAATGACACCGGGTTGGCCAGAAACTTTGGGGCTCCTGTATCGCGAAGGAGGATGCAGAATCACCTAAACTTCCCAATGCCCCTGAATCAACAGCTTAGGGTTTAGGTGTTATTAGGAGTTAGGTTAATGGTAGGGCCAATGAAAAGTTGCCTCTTCGGGGTTTAGATTTCAGGCTTTGGGTAAGGTTTAGAGGTGGTTGGACACCATGTAGATCCTAAGCCCTAACTTCTCTACCTCCAAACTGATGCCTGCTGCACCACCAAGATTCTGAAAGGACCTTCTGGATGTCACGTCGAACACCAGCACGACTCCTTGAGCCTCCTTTGGGCTTGGGTTCAGGGTTGAAGTTTTTCATTTTTGGATTTCGTAGTGGGGAATATGGTAGTTTCCCAAAATTAGGGGGAACCCCAATATAGACCCCAAGATAATAGGAGTTCTCATGTCATGACAGGGACCCCCAAAATGGTACCCCAAAATTCTCTTTGCCAGACCCATCCAACCACCCTCTGTGACACCCTGGGTCCCCGATCGAGGTACGTGAGCGGTTCTACCTACTGCTCTACAAAGGCAGGGGTAGGAATGTTTCTGGTTTAGGGCCGCTTAAAGTTTTCTAGGGTTCAGGTTTACGTGGGGGTTCCTGAGGGTCGAAATTTAGGAAGGTGGTTTTTGGTAGACATGATACTTGTATGTAGGGTTCCGGAGATTGCAGGAATCGAGCAGGGCCAGCGGAGTTTTTTGTAAGTATGGGGCTACGACAAGTGGATCTAGTGATGGAACCAACGCATCGTTACAAGTGAGTAGTGCTTCTTTGGGGAGTAAGATGATACCCTCCTTTCAGGCACGGTATTTCATAAGAAGAATAGAACCTTTTGGTTCGTAAGACGTACCTTAGCTCGGCGGCAACAGCAGTTACCCTCCTATCATCCCAATCCTGACTTAGTACGGGCATGGGAAGTGGATCACAAGAGCCCCGCCATGTCAAAACAAAAGCCACAAACTCAATGCGAACAAGCCCCTCATCTTTGTAAGTTCTCTCTTTGCAGGATCCCGCTGTTCAGGGCTTTGCCCCACAAGACCCAGACTTTGACAACCTATCTGAAATCAAGTGCCTTGTAAAACTCGTTCCGCACGTCGATGAACTTCAGGTCGCCACTTGCGTCCCAAATGTTCACCCGGAAGTCTTTGCCTCAGAGGGCAGCATGAAACACCCACGTCAAAAAAGCACAGGCTCCTGCTCCCAGCTTGCTACTACCAAGACTAGCGCTGCCCCCACCATGTTGCGAGCTTCCTCGTTGTCACTTTTGATTGTTGTGCCTACGGAGCCCTGGACCCAAGCCCCTGAATCTGAGACCGGCGGCCGGCGTGCTTCAGCATGCGGACCTTGAAGTCAGCCCCAATCCTGAGGTCCAGTTCTTTTAGGACTAAGGGTTTAACCACTTCTTGCAGGAATCATGCAGTGTCAGGACTTCACAGGGTCCCGTGGAACGGTAAAATCAAGCCCTAGAGAATCCGGACAGGACACTCACATATTCAGTGCTGGACGCTTATTATATCTACAGGGCCCAAGTTTGGTGCAAGGGCCCCTTTAATCTTCCAGGGCCCTGTGGGATGGAAGTGCGCAGCCTTTCTTTGCCACAACGACGGGGTGAGCAGAGACCCGGAACCCAAGATTCCAAGATCTTGGCTCCGGCCTCTACGCGCGCATGTAAACCCTGTATCCTCAATTTAACAATTCCCATGACCTGCTCGTTTCCATTCTGTTTTCCAGGCCAGCAAGCTAAACCTTAAGCCCAGACATCCATATAAACCTTCCCCGCTGTATGCATTGCAAAGAGTACCTCCATAGAGCACTTGGCTGTGAGTGCTGCGCATATGCTCCACCCTGGATTTTGTAGGTTTAGGGGTTTTAGGAGTTTGCGGTTTACAGGTTTAACGTGCAGGGGGTTGGGGCTTAGGGGTTTAGGGTTTAGGGTTTAAAGCTTCGGCACGCGCACTGCACTGCAGGGTTCATGGTTTACTGTAGGGGTTGAAGTAGCCTTTGGCCCCTCTTCCTGAGACTTCCAGGGCTCGTTGGCTCTGCTTCCTCGAGCACAACGTCGCCATCGGAGCAAAAGGAGTGCACCTGCAGACCAATGCAGGCTTCGAAACGGGTGATCCTGGTTATACACCCACCAAAAATGATAAGTTCTCAGTGTAGGGATTGTTAGGGTTCTAGCCGAGAGATACGAGAACATGAGGCAAAAGACCATTAAATTTTGGACTCGAAAACACGAGCTGGACCCCAACGCGACTGGTTTTGCAGCGCATCGTCACTGCCCTGGGTCCTTTCTATTCTAACTAAGGACTTGAGATTAGACTACAGTTGCACTACGCGTGATAAGGGATGAAGATGCGAGACTTGTCTGAAAGATTGCGCGACGTGTGGGCAAGATGATCATTCACGGCGTGGCGTCATCTAGGATCTGTTGGTCCGAACCTGTTTATAACTTCATTGTTTTCCGTGCCGGCCTTTTCTCCAGAAGTTGCAAGGTGACTAAAGCGCGTAAGTTGCATGAGAGCAACTAAGCACTTGTCCATTCCAAACACCCTGACCGCCTGATTGATGGATCACGAACGAGAGACGGGAGCTCCCAACTTTCCCGAAAGCCGAACCTCAAAAACAAAACTGGGCCCCTTGCCAGCGTAGACTTTCCCACGCCGGCGTCGCCCAGCGTCATGAGCTTCAGATTGATGACATCCTTCCATCAGATCGTGCATTGAGCTATCCGGGGCTTAGGTTTGCGCGTGGGTGCGGGATTGTTGGAAGATTGGCAGGCGCATGCAGCAAGCATGCCACTATAACACTGGAAGTATTGAGCCGCAGTCAACAGTCGCTCCGCAGATCGTACCTTGCCATATAGTAGATGTGCCAATGCCACCAGGACCCATTGAATACACACTACTGGCGGAACTCCGGTCCATGGAAGGCACACGGGAAGGGAGTGCCTCGGGACTTCAGCCATCAAACAGGAAAGTCGACGTTGCAGACCCCTTGGGTGCTATGGTGCTATTCCAAAAAAATGGGGTACTTCCTAGACCCCCAAAAAGGACCCCTAATTTGCTAAACCCCAGTTCGACATCTAGGATAGGCTAGGTTCGGGTTTAGGCTTTAGGGGCTTCAGCGCCTGTGCAGCTGTAGCATTGGGGGTTGAGGGCTTGCAAATGCAGGTTGCGGTAGGTGATGTCTAGGACCTGCTGCGTTCTGCATGAGAGCAATGCCAAATTGTCGTTGGGGCTCTCACGTTTCTACACTCAGGCTCCCGAAGCGCAAGCTTTGTGCTGGTCCTTATCTTCTCTTTGGTGTGTAGCCCTGTAGGTGCAGCTGACGTTAGCAGAAATCAAAGCTTTTTAGAGAGCACCCCAAACTGCGCTTCTGACTCCTAATGCTGCTCCTCCTCCTTCTACTTCATGTTCTGAAGATCGCCCGTGGGCATTTCTCGCAGGCCTTAATTGTGCTCAAGAAGACCCAGCCCAACCTGTGGACACCAGACCTCAAAGCATGAAGCCCTGAAATCTCAAAACCAATCACAGGGCTTGGTACTCACTGAGACAAGATGAGTGGATGGTGGTCTGTAGTCTGTAACAGACAGCAGAAGAAGAGTATTCCACTGCGTCTTCTAGCTGCATACGCTGTCTGCTTGGAGCCCTGTTGAGCTTGAGCTTATTCTTTCGGGGCTTGAGACTGGTAATGAAAAATTGAAAAATAAAGGTTCAAGACACCACATTGATCCAAAGTGGAAGGTAATATAGACCAGACATATGTCAGTTGAAGCTGACACAAAATGACTTGTGCTAAAGTAGGAACCAAGATATGGGGGCCAAGCGCTTCCGTACTGAAAGGCTAGAGTCTAGAAGAAGCCCGTATCCCCACCTGCCTTTGGACGCGGCTGCACTTTCCTACGCTGTATCGGCTCGAAATCCGCCATGGCTTCAGATGGGCACGGATTATAAGCAAAGGAAAGCTCAAGGCTTGCATGTTTCTAGGGTCTCCTGGTGGAATTGGCTGTCTCTTTGATGTGCAGTGGCCGAGCATCGGCATGCTTGCGCTTTGGCTCTTGGCAAATGTGCTCACGGGTCTTCTCCATGAACAACATAATTAGCCTCTAGTTCAGATGTCCACGTCTCACACGGAAAAAAAGAACGAACAAGGTCAGAGTAGGATAGGTACCGCTGAACAGAATAGCACGTCTTGCATGCTGGGTCGGAGGTTTTTTGGAGCCCGCACCCAAGTCAATTACCACGAACACTGAATAGTTGATCAGGTCCATGCGCATGCAAGCTTAGGCCATGCAGCGGCGAGGCATGAAATTCTGAACACTACACCCTGAGACTTCAGCCCCACAACCTAAACCGTAAACCCAACCCGGGGAGCTTTGAGGCATACTGAGAATCAGAATCCTCGGTTAACCAGGAGCAAGGAGGGGTACCTTTTGCAGTATCACCTGTGTCCTAAGGAACCCAGAACCCCAAAGAAGGTAAAAGGGCATAGCGCAAATGCCAAATGTAAATTTCACGAGTTTTGAGGAGCTCAAGGTTTGGGATCAGTTCGAGAGACCCCGGAGGCCACGCTGTTCAAGTTCGAGCCTAGGGCTCTGAATCCCAAACTGGCTATGCTTGGAAAATGGGGCAGTCCCTGTTTGGCTGCTTGGAATACATACATAATAGTTTCCCAAAATAGGGGACCGCCAATATAGACCCGAAACACTATAGTCCTTGTTATTGGGAACCCAAATAAATGGTACCCGTAATTTTGGGAAACCCTAATCCCTATAAAACCCCATATAATCCTAGTTTCCATTTGATTCTCCGTTATTGCAATAATGTTCATAATTTCGAGAACCCCCATGCATGTCCACGCCCAAGCCTGAAGTGGAACGCCAATTCAGCAGCGAACTCACCCATAAACTCCTGAACGGCTGGGCTCTTGGGTCTCCAAGTGTAGGGCGTCGAATAAGGAAGGTCTAAGGCCTGAGGTGCCCTGTAGACCTTGCATGCTGGGTAGGGTTTAGGATTTAGAGTTTGGAGGAAGAGGAGGAGAGCCACGGAACCCTAAACCCTAGATAGTAGTTTCCATCTTATTTTCTAGTATCCCAATAGAACCCAAATACAACCCTAATATTTTCCCAATGTGTACCTATATTCCTTAAGCATATATATATATATATGTGGTGTTTCTCTGTGTGTGTGTGCTGTTTTTTGGTGGGAGGGTGGGGGGTGGGCGTGCCTGAACCCTAAACCCTTAACCCTAAACGCGTGACGTCTCCAAGCAAATTTCTTCAACTTGAGAAACTGGCGGATTCCTCGTGACAATTCAGCCGGCCAAATCCGCCTGCCGCAGTCTGATCCCGCGCAAAAACAAGGGTCCGCAGCAAAGATCCGCAAGTACTATCATCCTTACTGGGGGACTCCCAAAGCACGCCGCCTGATTTTCGGAAACTCTGAACCTACCCCAGTTTCCATTTCACGTTCAATTTCCGTTTCCATTTGATGCTCCTTTATTGAGGTGTATATCCCAATGCAACCCTAATTTGGGGAAGCCCTAAACCCTACAGCCCATATACCCTTATATATCCCCTATAACCTGGTAAAGGTACCACTAGTTTTGGGGGAAACCCTAAACCCTAAACCATCCCAATATGCTGCGATTAGCCTGCATAGTTGGGGCTGGGGCCTTTTAACCTGCTAGGGTGCTGTAGACCGGTGATTGACAAACCTTTTTTTTCTTTAAGGGCCTGAATATTAGGATCCCTATTATGGTAATCCCTATTAAGGGGGGAGTTTATTAATAAGGGGTCTACATTAGGGTTTTGGGGCCAAGGCATCTCCCCATGAGACATTACTCTCAAAATGGATGAAATCGGCACAAGTGGTGGAGAGGGTCGTACTTGTAATGCTACTTTGGAAAAATCCGCAAACGAATTAGACTTAAGCCCAACATCCTGCACACTTTTCTACCAAAGGCTGCAAACTCACTCCCTCACTCATTAAGCCTACAGACCTATGAGCAAGATCGCTTTTCATATCCATACGGCAACCCCGAAACGCTGGAACCCCTTTGCTACACGCAGCTCAGATAGGAGCCTAAGCAGTTAAGCCACTGTGAAAGGATAAGGGTTTAGGGTCTAGGGGATTCCAACAACCGTTTGCTGGGTTGCTGTTAAGGAACTTAAATTAAGTTACCATAATGGGTATATATAGTAAATAATGGGGTTTCCCCAATATAGTAACTTGATTCAAGTTCCTTAACAGCAACCCAGTTTGGCCCACTTCTGAGACAAGCGTCCGACTCTGAGATGATCTTGGCATGCTTGTCAACCTTTGAGATTGGACGGTTCGGGGGAGAGGTCTGGGGTCTACTAGGGTAGGGAGAGGCGACAGATACAGCGAGAAGCGCTACGGCTTAATATTTCCAGGAAAGGTTGCGTAAATAACATAAATGTTGCATCACATGATATCCAGGTGGTTTGAACTCTGGCAGCACAGCGCAGTGCCCTGGGTCGTGGTGGGGGCAGTTGGCATTCCACAAGCTTCTCAAATCCCTTTTCTGACAACAAGGAAGCGAAAGGCAGAGTATTGTTGATCCATCCCCAGCAGCAAAGCAAGACATGGCTTGGACCAAGGCCTCAGGAGTCTAAACCGCATGTTGTGCCCGACGGCATTTCCTCTTTCTGAGTGCTTCAACTCCCATCAAATCAATGCTGTTAGCAAACTGATTTCAGGCCCAGCTGCATCAAGCTTCAGCATGGAGGCCGGGTTCGGTGCAGTGAGCGTGCCCACATGGTCCCAGTGCGTCCTGAAGGAGGCGACCATCTGAAGGTGACATTAGTAGTGCCCTGCAATAGGTTCAAGAGCCTTTGATATTGTTGCAATGCTTTTTGGGTGCCCTTCGACTGTGAAGCACCGAAGTGCCTGCCTAATAAGGCAGCTTCACTTGCTGGGGGTCAAGAGGGAATGGAAGAATGGATAACCCAATGAAACTCCCTTCTGACAGGCCATGTAAAACTTGTTCTTCTAGCCGCTACTAAACCCTGAACCCGAAGTAAAATAGCGGCGTCCATGTTTTTTTTCCATTCCTTCTTTCCCTACATACCACCACTAATTTCATTTTCAGTGGATGCTTGGAGATGTGGGACCATCCCACCCACAACGGGGCCCTAGTTGGCCAGAAATGCTCAACTGCAGGCTCTGCCAGAAAGTGGTCCAGAGTTCTTAACACTATGCCCTTTTCCCTACTCCCTAAACCCGATGTACCCCTATATACTCCTACCAAACCCCTGGATGAAGGGCCCATAAATGTTGGAATTCGCGGGGTCAGCGCCTGCTCAGAAAATGAAACACCTTCGTAGTAATCTAATATGATCCAGCAAAAAAAACTACATAATTTAGGGGGACGGAGGGCCTTTGAGGGGGAGAGGGTGAAGGGCAAAGGATTGGTGGCAGTTCACAGACCAAGGAACAAAAGAGGTTTGCTCAGGACCCGTCTTCTACTTCCATCAGCCCAGATGTTCTATGCTTATCAGGGTTGACTCTGTTTTCAGCAAAACAGAGGCCCTTGTTGTAAAGCCCCGGATGCTCTTAGAAGTACCACCTCAGTCATTCGACCCTGTCCTCCAACACCAAAAGCCCTGTAAACCCGAACACTGATATCAGAATAGTTAGGACTAGGACAGGTGTCTTACTGGTTCTTAGGAGGAAATGAAGGAATATGATCCCTATACAATACCACCTTAATGTGTTCCCTTGTTCCCGACTAACAGCCAGTGAGGTTTTGGGCGGCTGGGGCGGACATCGCTCCATAGGGAGAGCGGTTATTCAGCATTCTGTACCATGCCAAACCCCTGTACTTTAGCCCTAACCCTAAACCCTAAACCCTAAACCCTAACCATCAACCTTGAACCAAAACCGTTTGCAGCGCAGCGACCACAATGCAGCTTCAGAGATGATGATCTCGTTGTGTGCTCCAACCTCATCAGTCATACCCAGTCCCACGGTGGTTGCCGGGGTAGTTCCACTGTGGTGAAATGTTAAGTATGTTGCACGAAAAAAAAAAAGGAGCAATAATATTATCACAATGATAACTACATTAGTATTTTGCCTGCTGTTACTATTTTGACTATGAATATTAAGACTATTGTTACTACTATTACTAGTAACCAGGGGGGCACACTCCTCAGCATCCAGGTCTCTACATGACTCTGCAACTTTGCTCCTTCCGCAAAATTCTGCAGGGATTGCTTCAGCCTGCCAAGGTAACATATGAGCTGTGGCATCTGAAATAGTAATTGTAGTGATGTTGGTAGTAATATGGATGTTAGTAATAGTAGTAACTGTAGTAATTGTAGTACTAGTAGTAGTAATAATCTCAATGTGGATAACAGCAATAATAATATTAATCGGCATCTACTGCTAGTGCCAGGCTTTGGGCTAGGCCTAAGTGTGCCTGCGAACTTTGCTTGGCGACCGAAACTTTTCTTTATCTGAGGAAAGTTCACACCCCCTAAAACTGCCCAAAATGGTTGCTGGGGTACAGGGTACACACCAGGTACACCAATGGTGCAAGATCGCCTGTTTCTGCCAATCAAGGGCTCTTGAAATGAAGGGTTTCCTGAAGGCATCATTGGAGATGACGAGAAACGTTTTGCAGAAACACCAGCTTTGAGGGGGATGAAAGTAAGGGACTACCCTTTGCAAATCCGTAGCCAGCATATCATATAAACTCCTAGTATCGCCCTTCATAACCCCTACAATACTCCCCTACATAACCCCTCTTGAGGAGTTTACACCGTAGCTCATGCTGACACGGTTTAGGGTCTAGGGCACGGAATCTGCTCAAGCGGGAGAAGCCTGACCATGGAACTTGTGAAGCACTAGCTCACTAGTGTTATGTAGAATGCTACTTAAGAGATCTCATAAGTAGGATATTTCCTGGTCATGCTTGGGAGGTTCCCAACCTAGCCCTAAACCACAAAGCGCAACTCGCTTGAGGCTTGGGGCTTTGCCAAACATCTGCAAGATGCTCGCAGCTTCAATCTGCAGGGCCCAAACCACAGACCCTAACATTCCAACCACATATAGTCCCCCTTAAGTAGATAGAATATGGGGCATATGGCAAAACACCAATCCCTGAGCCCTGGCCCTAAACCCCATACCTGCTGCAAAAACGTCCCGAGCTGCAGGCCCGAATCTTGCGCTTGACCTTGGAGGTCCTGCGATTCTGCTGGTACTCGAGAGTTCCTGCGGCTTAGGGTTTAGGGGATTTAGGGTTTAGGGGGCTTAGGTTTTAGGGGACTTAGGGTTTAGGGGGTTCAGGGTTTAGGGTTCAGGGGGCTTAGGGTTTAGGGGTCTTAGGGTTTGAGAAAGCCTTATAGAGGACTTAGTATAATTGGTAAAGAACATGTCAGCTACCACATTATCTAGGGTTGAGGGTTTAAGTATTGGGTTTACCCTCCACGCATCGCGTCAGGCTGGGGCTTACGGTTTTGTGGCCGACCAAGCATCGCAAGGTTCTAAGGCTTAGGGTTTAGGAGTTCGCGAAGTGTTTAGGCGATTGGGGTTTGTTAAATGATATGCAATGGAAAAAAAGCAGTAGGTTTTCAATCATATAAACACTGATAATGTTGAACTCACACTCGGGACTAGGCCACAATTATAAGATCGCGTCGCCGGATCACAATGATGATTAGATCGACGAGTAAGTAGTGTTCCGGAAAAAACATTATTTGCTCCGGAATATTGGTTCTAAACAGATTTTCAAACCAGCTTTTGGCATCAAAATCCAGGCCCCTCCCATAATGGAGATAAATCAATGCAGTCTAGGGGACCATTTCATTAGAATAGGGCTTGGAGATATACTAGAATTATTTACGGGTTATGATGGAACTATGTTACTAGCTGTTCGGGCTTCTACATAACGACACGCTCCCCATGAAGCTTGGGAGAAGTCCTTGTTTCAACCTGAGGGGCTCATGGGACAGGTGATGCATTGGATACCATAATACCCCCAATAATGGAGAATCAAATGGAAGAGAAAATGGAAAATGAAATGAAATGGGCACCCTAGGTCCCTGTAAAGGGGTATATGGGACAAATATTTGTCATTATAAACCTCCAAGTGAGTAGCGTTTTTTTGGTGGTTGGACCTAGTAAGATAATATTCCTTATATAAAATACTATACCCCAAAAGGAGGATGTAATCTTACTCTATATTGGGTACCCAAGTATCCCCAAATAACATACTACTCAAGTAGGCTTGGGTTGAAGAGCTTTGATCATACCTACGAAAAAGTGCGCTGCCCTCTTGGAAGGACCCTGGCAGGATCCCGACCCCACTCGACACGGAAGAGAGCCGCAGTGGATGGAAGAAATCTTGCAAAAAACTCCCTTGCGTGCAAGCCGTCTTACAGTCTCAATCATAGGCCTATCTGAGCAGCGCAAGGTCAAGAACTTAAAGAACGTACACATCGTCTGGGCGTCAAAGAGTCCAAATGATGGCCCACTTCTCAGAATGACGAATGCCGTGCCATGATACTACCACCTACTTAGGCACCCCAATTCTGTGGCACCTTCCGGAATGAAGCACCAAAACACGAGCCCGGCTGCATGGTCCTAAGTCCATAAGACCCTAAGGCTCCAAAAACCCAAAACAATGTGGGTGTCTCTCAAAGTTATAGGCCCAGATTATGTTACGTCACCAAAGTACCCATATAACATTCGGGCTTAAAGTCTGGAGTTCCACACTTAACCTGAACTGAAGCGCAGAAATATTCACCTCAATTGCTGAATTGCCTAGGCAGGACCATAGGAACCGAAAAGGTGAAGTGTACCTACCTGGCTACTAAGATTTAGTAAGATACCTCTACAAAGACCCACATGTTGCCTGTTGTGACTATAGGGAATGGAGGAAGCCCCTATATGATCCCAATAATACTTGTCTCAATTTTGTCCAAGCCCCGAACCCTAAAGCAGCGTGCATGCTCTTTTCCATTCCCTCGTTCCCTGCTAACAGCCAGCAAATGACCCAAAACTGTACACCCTACTATCCCTATAACCCCCCAGTTTCCATTTCATCTTCCATTTGCGTACCCATTTGATTTTCCATTCCCCGCTACCATGATAACCCCTAGTAGCCCTAGTGACCTATAATTATTCCTACATAACCGCTACACCATAAATCCCTGAAATCTTGAAAGGTACTTTATCCGCTAAAAGCCCCCTGAATAACAGAATTGGCTCCCCCAAGCCTTGGCTGCTGTTACGGAACTTAGATTATTAAATTACCCTAGTGGAAATATATAGTATTTTATAGGGCTTCCCCAGTATTATATAGTAACTTAACTTAGATTCCTTAACCCAGAAGCTGCACAATCACATGCAGGAAACCTCTCTCGATGAAGAACGAGCTCTTGGCCGTCTGCCCTGTCGAGCCGCTTGGGGTTTAGGGTTTTGGGGTTTTGGGTTTAGGGTTTTAGGGTTTAGGGTTTAGGGCCTAAACCGCACGTAGGGATAACAGGGAAATACGCAGGGATTCACCGGAAAATCTAGGGATGTAGTTAAGGTGTCGAGATACCATCCCCAGTAATGGAGACTTGAACAGAACAGTTGAAAATGAAATGGGACAGGGGATCATCTTGGCTTGTAGGGATTGGGCTACGTAGGCACATTACAAAATGCCCAAACCAAGCTCTCTAGGATCAGAATTTAGAGCCCCTGTCGATGCAACTTTGGGCTTGTGACCTAAAGAGCTTCATCAAACTACCATTAAAATTCGCTTACAACCAGGCCGGTCCGTAGGCAGCCATGGTCTGGGGCTTAGTGTTTAGGGTTGGGCTTTTGCTAGTTAAGCTGTAGACTGACACGACAGGGCCAAAATTGTCGAACAACCCGTACTGAGTGAGGTGTAGGAGGTTTCAAGGCTTACTCTAAGCTCCCAAGCCCAACGCCCGTGACCTGGGCAAGCGCAATTGATGGGCATGTTTTAAGTGGACCCCCGACCCATTCATAGTGACTATAAGGGATAACAGGATTATATTAGGGTCCTCTTATATTCTTAGTATACCACTATTACAGGGTGGGGGGTCCTCCTACGGCATGTTGATGCAGCCCAAGTTTGGGATCAGGAGCATGCTAGGTCTTAGGGTGATAACCTTTCTCACTTCTTGGGAAATGTATATAACCCCTATCGAACCCCTAAGTAAACACGGTAAAACAAGTGACCCCTCTTTTCACACTTCTTGGAAAATGACCAAATTGGGCAATGCTTGAGCCACCCCCGAAGCTAGCTTTGGACCTTCGAGGTGCTTCGTCAGTTCTAAGGCTTCTAAGGACTGGCAAAGGTTCATGAGGAGCCCTGAAAGGCTTCGATGGCGGAGTCAAACGACAGCATGAAAATCCTTGAGCCCAACACCCTTTGACGAACAAGAGGTCCCAAACGGAAGCACAGAATGCCTATGAGCCGCCTCTGCGCACGCCAGATGTAGGGTTTGGGTTTCCGGGTGCAGGGTCTAGGGTTTTGGGCTTAGGTGGCTATCCAAAAACCTAGAGTGCCTCTCCCTAAAGCAGCCAGTTGAGTTTCTCTCAGGTTGTGCTTAGAAAACTTAGTGCAGTGCAAGCACTAGACAATGCGCCCCCCAACCTTGACTGCAGATACCTGGACTATAATTGGGACTATACTTCACTACGAGAGGGCTCCCTACGTCCACGATTAAGGGCCCTTTAAGAAGGGGTAACATTGACAAAAAACCATATGAACTATTGTCTAAACTCCTAATATCCCCCTGAACAACCCCTATAACAGTCCGCTATAATAGTCCCCTATAATAGTCCCGTATATAATCCCTTATATAACACTCCCCTTTAAGCCTAGTGTTCCCCTTAATAAGCCCTGTAGTAATCCCTTATATAACACTCCCCTTTAAGGAGTTTAGACTATAGCTCATGTGGGCAGTGCATCCTCGCCTGCTTCGAAAGCAGATTCGCCTCGCACTGTACAGTTGCGAATAACGGGAATATAGGGGGTACAATATAGGGTTATATAGGGTTATGTAAGGGTTTTATAAGGTTTGTGTAAAGGTGGGTTAAGCGTTTAGGGTTTAAGGGTTTAGGGGCTTCAGAACTTTTGTAGACTGCTTGTGGAATGGAACCATACGGATTCTGCAGCAACCGTTGTCGTCGAACCAGTGACCATTGCCGTAAACCGTACCACAGCTTTTTTACTGTAGCTCACATCAGCATCTATTTTCTTCGTGGTGTGCAAACCGTGGTCAGTGTCAAAGAACGGCCTCTTGAAATGGGCCCTATTGGGGGGTTAATGGCGATGCCTACTCCGCGTTCACAAGGGCTATACAAGTGCACCGCCTTAGTCACGAGAAATGTCAAACAACACATACAAGTGCTATGTAGACAGACACACCTGTTTTCAGGGCGCCTGGCTCAATTTTGAATCTTTGTATAATGTGTTCGGAATGTTCTCGTTACGCTGAATCAAACTCCAAGTATACACCGTGCTTTGAAGCATCCATGCAAGCATCACTCACAAGATGACGCAACTCTTCACTCTCATGACTTGCAGGAAAGGGAGACTGAAGAATACCAAAACGCCAAAGCCCCGTATCCCCACTTCAACCTGGGTGCCCTTGGCTTTCAGACCGTGTAGGCTTTAGGAAACCGAGCCTGAAACAAACCCCTTTGGGTGCATTTCGACACAACCACCATTTGGGGCGAGAACAGTTGAGGCAACTGTAATATGCCCGGCTTTATAGCCGTTGCAGAAACCATTTCTGAGAATTAGGTCAAGCCTGCGAGCATAGTATTGCGGATTAAGTCCTTGAAGTACCTGCGAGCAAAACAAAAAAGCGACCCCTAAACCCTGGCCCCTGCACCCCTAGCCGTCCCTGAAAGGAAAGCCAACAGCCCGCCTGCTTTGTAGAAGGTGAAGGTGATGCCTCGGCCATCACCAAGATCCACAGTTTACGGTGCCCGGCTTCGGGGGCTTAGGGTGCTGGGCAGTTGTGAAGAAGACCCTCAACCCCATATGCGCGCGCACACACACACACACCATCAAAAACAACAGGTCATGTGTGCTGACCAAGCTACAGTCAACCATGATGGATTTCAGCACGGCCGTCTCCACATGTTGGCACCTTGGTCTCCACTCGGCTTGGAATGCGGTTTGGGGCTACAGCTTCACAGGTGCTGCAGAGGGACATGTGGCAGCAATGGTTCCCTGAGACCAAGTGAGTTTTCGTGCTGGAGCCTTCTTGAGGCTTGAGGTGATGGCGGACTCAGCAGCCAGTTCTTTGGGATTGGTGCTTTGAATGGTTCTGGGGAGGCTGAAATCTAAGGTCAGATGGGACTCAGGGATCGGGGTTCGGCTGCCGAGTTTTACTGGCCTTTCTTGAACAGCCTTGCAGCTTTGTCGAAGTTAACAGGCTTCAGCTGCCACACTTCTTGGCGGCACCACATGACAGGTCGGAACTCAACAGGGAACAGGGCATCCAAAAAGGGAATAACATGGCTTCCTGGTCAGGGCTTCTGGACAATTCCTTGAGATAGTCCTACCTCCGCAGAATGCACGAAGAACTGAAACTCGCGAGTCCGAACCCGACATGCTAAAACATCACGCATACACCCCTGGGCCATCTGGCGCGTGTGTCTGCGAATATATGCCTGCGTGCACGGATGCAAGTCTGGTGCCTATGCGTTGTTTTTATGGATGTGCTTATACATACGCCTTGGTCGTCTTGCAGTCTGCTTTTCAGGGCCCCGAGGATGACCCCTGTGCCAAGGCTTCCGCACTCTGTAGAAGCCATTGCCTGGGGTTGGCTGATATGGGGTTTTCTTGCGTAACTTATGGAGGGATCATTGAAAAGAAAATGGAAACTACTAAACGGCTGGGGTGAGGGCGATTCTCAGGACTCGGGGCTTAGGGTTTGGGATTTCTATCCTGTGCTTGACAGGGAATGTATTCCCGCAGGACTTGTTTTGCAGAATTCCCTGTGATAGTCTCTAGTCCCCACTGCTTCATCATTCCCTCATAAGCACCAGGGAGCATTGGCATATGGAACTTCAGCTTTCAGTTGGTGCAGTTGCAGCTTTACCACATCGACATGTTCCTAGGTCCTGAGGCCTGCCGAGAACGGCACTTTCGAAGTTCAGAGTCATGGGTTCTAGACTCAAAGCGCGTAAGCCAAGCCCTAACTCCAAATTCTTCCACCTTACGCTAAACCCTAAGGCTTAAGCCAAAGCTTGAACCCAAAACCCTTGGAGAGTCTTGGGGCTACATATGTGAGGCTTGTGTCCAGGAATGGATGCAATTTTTGATGCACGCTGCATCGACTTCAACACAGTCTTACAACTGGATCTGACATGCAGTCGTTTCCGGACCCCGGAATTGGAGTCGCTTCTTGCTTCTCCAGCCAATTAATAAAAAGGGAAGTCTCCTTAGAGTGTCTACGCGGCTGATGCCATCAAGCTTTTGTGCGCCGTAGTCAGACAAGTGCGACCGTGCGGAATATTGTGGAATACCAAATGCTCTTGAAAAAGGACGGTACAGTAAATGCCCCGAAGCTCCAAAACACATTGAGGCCACATGAGAACGGCCTTTCTGTTTCGTGAAGAGCTCTTGTGCACTGCGACAGGATATGGGGTTTGAGGTGAAGGTGATAACACTTGCGTGGGTTGAGGATTCTTATGAACCAAGTGCCGAGGGCGTATCTCCAAACCGCCCCTGCCCTGGTTTTAACGCAGAACCCTAGTGCCGCCAGACAGTCTCAAAGTCCTCTAACGATGCACTACTGGAAGGTTGGTCCTAGTGGATTTTGAATTCCTATATTGCACCCAGTCCCCTCAACTGCCCAATGATCTTTCATGATAGTTCCCTGACCCTAATCCTGGGATTTACATAACCCTTGATAAAACCTAGACCCAAGACACCGTAGCACACCCAGAGTACTCAGAACCCGAACTTCAACCGTAAAACCCTGAACCCCAACATTTGAAGCCCCATCCCTGAATAACCGACAAGCTGCGCATCAGGTAGGGATGGCAAAGCTCGAACTGAAGCTCACTCCTTTACCCATCATGGTAACCCTAAACCCTAAACCCTATATAACCCCATTATAGTAGTTTCCATTTTCTTTTCCATTATCCTTAAATATACCCATTGTGCAAAAAGTCAGGTCTGGATTTCAGGCATCCTAAAACCTGAGGGCAGAAGTGGGTTTCCCTTCCCAGGCGGCCTGAAATGTGTACTGTTCGCAAGTAAGGCTCTGGACTCTAAAGCTTACATCGTGTGCCAGAACTACACAGACGACGCGATGTATAGGATGAGGCTTGTAGATTTGGACCGGCCAGTCTGCTTACGCTGCATGCCTTGGCCGAATGAAGTTGGCCCCTTTGGTTTCGGGCATCGCAATCATCGAAGAATCTTGAAAGCTCAGAACCCTACGGGCATCTTCCACGACACAAAGGAACTCTGAACAACCATTCGCAAACGTGAGAAGGCGCCTGAGAAACCAACGCTGAAGTCAGAAATAGTGACCCACAATGCAGCATGCTGCCCTTGTTGCAGTATGCAGCTCTACGGGTGTGTTGGCGTTGTGGAAAACGTAGATTGGTGCCAGAAACCCACAAACATTAAATGGAACCCCAACACCACACCCTAAATCTTAAGTCTTAAACTACAGACTTGAATCTTGAACTGCCACAGCCTAAACATCATTTTTGTTACTGGGGGTTTTGCTGACGCCAACCTCGAAAAGGACCTTATGACTGTCATATGACGCCTAAAAGGCCCTTAAGGCAGGGTTTGGGAGTACCAACATGGTTTTATTGGCTTAGTCCGAAATTCTAGCCCATGTAAGGCCAAATAAGACAGAAGAGTGTATCCTCTCATTGTCTCCTCCATTCCCTTTTAACACCCGGGGCTGCGGAGGATTGCCAGAACCCTAAACCCTACAGTAGCTCCCATCCCTAAACCCTAAACCCTAAACCCTAAACCCCCTAAACCATTCCTTCATTCTTCACGATTTAACCAGCAAGTGGGGAGAGCTCAGAAGGCGAGGCTCTTGACGTCCGCCGAGAGGACCCCCAAGGCTTTGACGTCCTGGTTTAGGGTTTAAGGTTTAAGGTTTAAGGTTTAAGGGTTTAGGGTTTAGGGGGGTTTAGGGTTTAGGGTTTAGGGGGGTTTAGGGTTTAGGGGTTCTGAATGGAGCACACTACTAGAGCTTCTGTAGGCCCCAAAAAGTTAGAAGAGGGTTTGGGGGCTCCATTTTACTATAAAAGTGGGGTGATTCTATAGCCATTCTTCAGGATTGTTCACTACATATGGCCATTAACAAGGCTATGGGAATTTCTACAGAGTGTAGTGTCATGTTGGGTGCTAGGTTAGAAGCGGTGGTGTGAATGGAATGACATGAGTTGGAACCTCACTTGAGGCACTTCTATAACCCTGCGTGCGTATTCACAGGGGCTGGGTGCCTTAACAATTCAGCACAAAGCTAAGTAATCAGCTTCCAAAAAAAAGGCTTTATCAACAATAGTATTCCTAAGCGCCCATAGGATGATGCCTCCCACAACCCCAGGTGGTAGTTTCCCCAAATAGGGGGACCCCACAATAGACCCCAAAATGCTATATTCCTTATTATAGGGACCCCCCAAAAGGTACCCCTAATTTTGGGAAAGCCACAAGTGGTCAAGGAGCCGTTGTCCATGTTCAGCGGGGTATACCTGTAACCCCAATAACCTGCAGTTTTATGGGTTCTACCTACTAATTAAAGGGTACTTACTACTAAACTGTAGATTTTTGGGGCCACAAATAAGCAGCCCCCATGCTCTCAACAACGCCTTTGCCCCGAAGCAAGTTGCATTTGATCTGTAAGTTCATGCTCCTTAGGAACCCATACGCCATACAACAAACCCTGGACAGCCTGCCACCCCTGAAACCTTCAAGGTATCATTCCAACAACACTCTCCAGCTCCAGCCTAAACTGCCTGAGCCCCAAAGCACTAACAATCCCGCTTCTGACACCAAACTTTTTTGTGCTACCTTAGCAGCCCTCTTGCCCTACCGCGGGTTAAGCACCACTGGGTATTGCAATACAGGTACAATAAGTAAAAAGGCGATGCCCGTATATCTGGATTTGCTTTTCCGTTTTTCTTTTCCATTCCTTGACTCCCTACCCCAAAGCCTGAATCCAAAAAATACGAAAAGGAAAATAGTAACAATTGCAAGACTAGTCGAAACACTACTAAACAGTCCACTCCCCCTTAGAGCACCAGTGAGCTGCTTGCAGGGAAAGTTGCCGTTACCATGAGTGGCTTGACCTCCATAAGCCGCTCGTTGGCCTGCTTCTGGACGCCTTAGGCGGCAGTTTAGGATTTTTTTATAAGGTTGAGGTTTAGGGGTTAGTGTTCCCGGTTTAGGGTTCTAGGTGCTTTACAACATTTGGGGATTACCCTGAAGGGAGGGCTGTCGAGCTTATGCGGCTTAGGTTACTCAAGGTTCATGAATCAGGGTTGCGACATATAAGCCTTTACCATTTGGATTTCACAATAATCCCAGCCGGGTGCCCGGAAAGGGCGGCGCGCCTCTGAGGACTCTGCAGCAAATGGGGGATGCGGGTTGAGGGGCTTGGGCGGCTTATGTGTCCATGAACAGGTGGCCGGCGTTCAGGACTAAAGGGACTGATGACGCATGGCCTTACCGGTGTTGAAAGCCATTGCGAGAATGGCAAACCCAATCATTTGGCCGGCAGGTTCGCATCGTTCATTTCTGAATTGTGGGGGCACTATCCATTGTGGTGGATGGAGGAAATCTTGCACAACGCATCAACCCAGTGATACTTCAATTTTTGGGGCTGCGTGCATGCAGGTGTATGAAGATTTCCTCCATCCGCAGCATCACGGTTGGCAGTGAGGTGTGGCAAAGGCGACGATGATATAACCCCTGCCCTCTAGTTTCTAGTGTATTCCTCCATAGGACCTCCTATACCCCCTATATATCCCCTGTAAATCCCCCAAGCTAACCTTAGTCCCTTATTAAAGCCCATACACACGCAGCCGCCTGCGGTGATGCTACCTGAAGTACCTCAGGTCTAGACAAGGAATCTAGGACCAAATTAGATACTGTGAAGTGTTCATAATGCTGGGTTACAATTATAGAGGGCTTCTACTGGGGTTGTATGGGGTTATAGGTTATATAGGGATAATGGACAAGAACATGGAAACTACTATTATGGGTGATATTGCAGCTTCTGCAGGAGCAGTACAGCGAGACAGGAGGCCACCCTCAGCTTGTGCCTGGCAAGGAGCGCTCTGAAGGCGCATGGCATAATCCTACATAACCCTATGTAAAACGCTAGGCGCAGATGGCAGGTTAAGTGCAAAGCGGGACAGCTGATGGAATTCTTTGCACATCGTTCCTAACCGTTCACCCTGAACCCTTACCCTCCCCCGAGCTAACACGAAACCCGAGCTTCCATCAATGTAAAGGGACAGAACCTTTGGCATTTCGCTTTTTGGGGAGGAGATTTCCTCAAGAATAAAACCCTGTCCATCCCAACATATGAGCTCTAGTCTAAACTCCTAGTATCCCCCTTAATACCTTTTTATAGTAGTCCCCTATATAATCCCTTATATAACACCCCTTTAGGGAGTTTTTAGACTATAGCTCATATCCCTACACATACGCACTTAAAATGCTCCAATGTACCCCCTTACTATGCACTTGCAACCCCTAAAGGCCCTAAAGCCACTAAAAACCTCAAACCCTCAACCCTAAAAACACTTAAAAACGGCAAAAACAAAAACCATCAGCCCTAAAAACCCTAATTACACCCTAAAACCCCTAAGAAACCCAGCAGAACCCCGGGCCGGGGCAAAGGCTCGACAGTTTGTTGCTGATGTCGGCCTGGCCGGATCCCGAAGCAACCACTGGAACCCAGGAGGAACACAGGGTTCTGGGAGTGCGCCATGTTTTTTTCTCGGTCTCTTGGGCATAATATGGGATTGTGAGGATCAGGGGTAGCCTAACTAAGGACAGAGAGTCTCCCTCAACTCTAAGCCTTTTACCTTAACCGAGTGGGACTCAAGGTTGAGGGACTTGTAATAACAATCTAAAGAGTGGTTAGTAAGGAATAAGGGATCATACCTGCTAGAAGGGAGAATCGAATGGCAAAGAAATGGAAAATTACATGGAAACAGTGTTTATGGGGTTAATCTGGGGCTAGTTACTGGTGGTTAGTAGGGAGTAGGGGATTCTGATGCCTAATCCGTGCTCTTGACTAATAAACCCCTTAGATTTAAAGAAAATTCTTCAGGTCAAATTAGGGGGTCAAAGACTACTTTAATCGCGGAGGCAGGTTTTGGGCCGAAAGCCCCCTGGATTTAAAGAAAATTATCTCCAGACCCTAAGAAAATAAGGGTCCGATTTCAATAAAATTCAAATGGATTTTAATTGAGTTTATATTGATTGCTGGGACCCCAATCGGGGTTCCGTGGACATCATTTACAATTGAAATCTCCTTCTGGCATCTGGGGCCCCTGAAATAATGAGGCTTTTCTGTGAATAAAGGGGGGGATGCCCTTATGCATCAAGAGCATGGTACTAATCCCCTGTAAGAAGACAAGCCCCGCAGGAGCTCACATTAACGCCCGAACACAAGGGGGAATCCAAATCAGATGAAAGGAAGAATGTGCTGTTGTGCAAAAAAACTTTCCGACAATGGTCGACCTCCCGTTCAAGTTTGAAAGCAATGAGCGAAAGTGCGCTTGTGTGCTACGATTAGAGTCTCAAGCTTGAATCCCATCGAAAACTCTACTCAAATTCTTACTCCACACCCTGGACCCTACGTGCCTAGCCCTAAGTCCCAAGCCCTCAACCTTTCCTTGCTACTGTTCTAGGGCTCTCCAGACACTCACGTTTTAAGCCTCGACATTTGAACCGTGGATTATCATGAGGTGGGTCCTACAACCTCAGCATCTAATCGTAACCAGAACCTCACAACCAGAACCTCACTGTAGGCCTCAGCAATGCCTACATACTCCGATGCCTCTCACTCATGGCTGTGTGCCCCGACAAGTTTGGCAGACCGTTTGCAAAGAGAAAAAAAAACTGTAGGCAAGGACCCACCCAAAATGAGATGAAGCCAACTGGTAAGTTCGCAGAAGATTTCTTCTAATCACACTGCCTTATACATAAGGTCGAGAAGTTACTGACCAAAATCCCAACACCAAAAAATCCCCAAACCCAGAATCCTGCAGAACCCGCAGGGCCTCATCATTACCTTAAACCCCAAACCCTGCACTGGCGCTGTTGAAGGGCATCAACTGATCACCATGCGCAAAAAACCACACGCAAGCAAGTAAGCAAACAAGAAAGTAAGTAACTGACTAACTAACCTATAACTCCTAAGCGTTCCCCAACTAATTCAAGTCACACGAGAGCGGAACCTCAAAACAGAATCCTAAACCTTACACCCTAAGCAGAAAATACTCACACCGTAGATCCTGAACCCATGCCAAATCCTGAACACTAACCCCTAAAACCTAAAATCCATGAACCCCACTCTAAAAGCTAAACCCTATCATCCCCAAAACCACACGTCATAAGCATCTCCAACAGCCGCCGCCGAGACTTCAATAGAAACTCTATACCAGTTTAAGGGAACCCATGCTGACCCATAAGAATGCTGCTTATGCATCTAAAGCGGTGCAGAAACCCACGACAAGTCCAAGAACATGGCATACTAACCCACCCACACACATCCACACCATATTCGACTCCAAAACGAACCCCATAGGCTCCACAGTATGTAAACCCCAAAAGTCCACCTCCGCCTAGACCACATCACTCCCGCATAAACCCCTGCACATGCCTATACAGTCGCAAAAGCTTCTATAGATGTATGACAAGCCCCTACCATGCTAAGGCCCATAGAGATGAGAGCCTGCCGCAGGAATCGCCGGAGCTCCGCCATCCTTTGTTTTTTTCTTTGGGGGGAGGGAGGGTGGTTTGGGGTTCAGGGTTTAGNNNNTTCTTCGCAGAATCTTGTACCGCCGCAAGCCAATGAGGCCTAGATGAGCCTTGGATTAAATCACACGTAAGCAAGCCTGACTTGGCCATATTTAGGTGTAAGCAGTGTATACGGGGGAATAGGAACGTTTAGTTTAGGGGCTTCCGCTTTGGGATAGAGGAGACACAGGTGAGACGCTTGGGATTACGGCTTGCGCCCTCATGTTCAGGGTGGTGGTGGTGGTGGTG
>CAJNIZ010038624.1:47430-65750 GCA_905231905.1 Symbiodinium pilosum
GATGGTGGTGGGGATGGTGGTGGGGGTGGCGGTGGCGGTGGCGGTGGCGGTGGCGGTGGCGGCGGCGGCGGTGGTGGTGGTAGTAGTAATAATAGTAGGGTCTACTCACAAGTTTCTTAGAAACTACAGTCTCGTGAATGTAATAGACAATGTATACGGGGTAACGAAACCTCATGTTGGGAGGCTCCTAGACAAAGAGCCTCCAACTCAATGCAAGGTAGTCAGTTTTTGGCCAAATTCATTTTACTACCAGGGTTATCAGGGCTTCCGCTACAAGACGACCGGATACCGTCAAAAATCATTTGCGTAAGAAGCCCCACCAGATGCACCCCTCGCTTTTACCTCTAATCTGGCTCCCGTCAATGTAGTCGTATACGGCCATTACAGGAATCATCTGAAGGCCTGCCAACGACTTGGTTTGTATGGTTAGAAGCCTTATGGCCTAATGGTGTACTAGATGAACTTGCTACATACCTTTTGGTAAATCCCAGACCATGCGGTGGGGGGTGATTGATACTGGGGGAAGAGGTTTCCAACCACCCGGGGCCCCTTCATTTGGCAGTCCGTATGAGGAAGAGCCCCATATGAGCCATAGTCTATACTCCTGGAAGGGCTGTTATATAAGGCTTTATATAGCGGATTTTTCTAGCGAAGGGCTACCAGGAGTTTAGACTACAGCTCCTATATTGGAATTTGTGAAGGGGAGCCTCTCTATATGCATGCCACGGGCCACAGACGCCAAAAAGCTTGAACCCATCCTTGCCATGTCTGCCAGGAGTCTGATTGGCCGTCTGCGTGCTCTTCATTCGGAAGTTCACCTGCACGTTGGGCCCGAGACTCCAGACCGGACCCCGCAAGCTCTAGACCCTAAACCCCTGTTGCAGCAGCTTGCTGCAATCAACCACGTCGGGTCTGAAACCCCTGAACCGTGAAACCCTAAAGCCCAAGAACCGAAAGCTTCAGCCTCCTCAAACTCAACTCAAAACCCTACGCCAGAGTTGCGCAGTTCGTGTGCTTGGCCCAACTGCATAGCACTTGACTACATGAGTGGGGAACAACAAAAACAAATAGCAACAAAAAGGCTGTGGGCAGACTCAATGGCAACTACTTTTGCCAAGGGCCATGGATACAGGCTCACAACAACAAAGGATAAAAGTAAGAATAATCATACTTATAATACTAGCAATCATAATAGTAACAATGCAAGAGAAAATGGAAGCCGCTGGCCATCGTCGCGGAGAGCGAAGAAATCAGTGAGCTGAAGAAGATCCTCAGACACTGGTTTCAGAGTCTGGGGCCCTCAACTGAACCTTAAAACCACACAGCCCCCCAACCCAAAACCCTAAGGCCCTACACGGTCCCTGAACCCTGAACCCTTGCAGTTCATTACGCTGGCATTCCAGTACTTTCAAAGCTTGAGCCACAGTCTTCCGTTGACGCACTGGTGGCTATGTATAATAGTCCTCCTATCATGCCGGGGGTGGTTTCTAGATGTTTTTGGTGCTGGTCTCAAAAGGACTCCTGTTGGGGGCCATGACAACCTATTTGGAGGTTCATGGGACATAGCACCTGCTACAAACAGCTGTGACAATTCTAGTCACAATTGCGTAAACGGCTGCCAGATGATACAGCCACCAGCACCGTCAGCGCCACTGCCGCTGCTACTTCACAAACCTCAACTACGTACCACCACTGCTAGTACTCCCTTGTCCGGCCCACAAGCATTACAAGGAGGATGTATCTGGGCCATGCACCAGCTGCACTTAAACCCAAAGCCCTGAACCCTCAAGAATGAGCCCAAGTTCCTGAAGCGTCAACCCGAAGCCCACAACCCTGCACCCTCGAACAGAACTCAACAGCAAATACCGCAACCCGGGCAGCACCCTGAGTCGGAAACTGCGTGCTGACCGCCCTGTTTCTAGGTGTATATAATATATCTATGTATACATATCAATATGTATATGTATACATATATGAAACCCGATACCTCCGCCATCTGGGGAATCAGTGACAAGGAGCATGCCAAAGACCAGCGCGAAGATGTTGAACAAACGTTCCAGCCTTGTTGGCTCGTTGCCCACCTTTCCCTCCCCCGAACAAAGGATTAGGGCGAAAAGATCCTCCCAAAAGCACAAGACCTAGGATGGCTTAGGCTTTTATAGGGGGTTTACCTTTAAAAGTCTAAGGTTTTGGGACCCTCCCCTACCCCTAAACAAACGACTCATGTACGCACCTTGCCGAAAAAGGGGTGGTCATCTTCGACTCTCCTATCAGTCATGGCCAGAAGGTGCCATAGCCTTGGCAGAAACCCCTGATCAACAGACCCAACTACCAGCATCCTCAAACATATGCCATAGATCCCGTATATAATCCACTAGAAAGTCCTCTTTACGGAGTTTAGATAATGGCTCATATTAGTAACCTTACAGTAAAAACTTAGGGAGTTCATGGAGTTCATGAACGGAGCGTCTGACAACCCTTAAGACCGTTTTGCATCTAGGACTCTTGAAAGTGCCCGGGCTTCTAGACCGCAAACTCTTGATCCCTGAGCCCCGAAACCCCAATCCTGTTTGCATAAGCCCTCCTCCACGCCAAAGCAGAGCCAGATGATAGTGATGATGATAACCATGACAACAACGATGGGCCCACACGATTTATGAGAATCCGCTGTTTAATTGGCTTGCGGTCAGGACAGAACCCCGAAAAGGAAGGACCTCCAAGGTCCACTCAGTAACAAACTCAATACATTCCCCAAACCCTGTGAAAGCAACAACCTCATATGAATACCGTGAGTACTGGGTCCTCAGAATTATTGGTGAAATGATGATAATACGAATTTTACTGGCCATCCTAAAAAATGTTCTGAATCACGGCTGGCCGCGAGTTGCGGGGAAACACCTGGCCATGGAGATTAAAAGCATCAGATCCGAACAGCACAGGATGAACGCACGTCACAGATGCATCGTTCAGGCGGTGGCGGGTGTAGCTTTGAGGAGTTTGGTTCTAAGCTTCGGGTGTAGGAATGTTGGGGTGCGCTGCTTCATGTAAAGGCTTCAAAAACTTTAGGGTTGTAGTGCTCCTTTAGAGACTAGCGGGGAGACATAGCGCAGATATGGGCTACGCATTTTGCAGCTTGTTGAGATCTTTTATTTTCAAGGCTACCAGAAATTCAATGATAATGCCCATCTCGTTGAGAAATTCTGGCGCTCTTAGCTCTTACATGATCGACGGGAAGGGTTCTAGAGAGTTTGTAATGCAGCGTGAGGCACACTCACTTTGTCAGGAACAGCATTCCATGAAACACGTCTGGCTGTATTCAGGACTCACTGAAACAAACAGCAGTCTCTTGTCCCAGGTTCAAGGGTTGAAAGCTTCCTGCTTGAAGCCAAGAACAGCAAACAACGTATCTGTCATTTCCGAACACTGGCTTTCTGGGGGCCGTGTGAAGAACATGGCTACATCTGATAGCACAAAGGGTCACTGTTCTCCTACTCTCCCTTGTCGAGGGCTAAGTGTAAGACATGTCCCGGCGTTTAAGTAAACCCTGCTCAGGACATACATTGGATGTCTTTGATATAAAGCTGTTATCTCGAAATAATGCCACAGTCCCTGCCCCACAATTCGTCGCACCTGCATCGAGCCGGGTGTCATCTGAGTGATGGCCCAGTGAAAGGCGGTGGTATACTGGAACAGCCTCAAACACAAGGCTTTGCAGTCGGCAGTCGGCACGAATGGTGAGTGTTGCAGTTTCCAATTTCATGCAAGCCATAATCTAAACTGCTAGCATCCCCCTGCATAGCCCCTTAAACCATCCCTAGATAATCCCTTATATTATATAACCCCCCTTATATAATCCCTTTATAACCCCTTATATTATCCCCTTAGTTTACACTCTAACTCATGTCAACCCTAGGTCATCCTCAAGCTTCAGTCCTACACTGTAACCCAGGTGTAGGGTTTAAGGGTTTAAGGATTTAGGGTTTAGGGTTTGGGGTTTAGTGTTTAAGGATGAATTACCTGCGGTTTTGTAGGAACTACCGTGAACTACCGCGAATCAGCAGGTAGAAGACATGAATAATGTGGGTAACTGTATTTACAGCACACCCTTTCGAAGGCTTGAAGGCTCTGGTCTATGGGAGTCCCAAGGTTTTACTGAAGGCTTGGGTTAGTACCAAGTTCTCCACCAAACAACTTGAACGGTGTACTAAATTTGGCTTTCAGGTACCTATCCCTTGCCCGGTGATGTTGTCCAGCAGCGATTGCTGGAGGTCATGGCCGATCAGTCTACCCCCTGAACCCTGAAACCTGGCCTTTAGCGCCTAAAGCTTAAGACTTAAGGCGTAAACCTTCGACCCTGTAAACTGTCCTGGAGAACCATAAGCCCTAAAACTGAAAAAAGCCTTAAACCACCCAAAACCCCCTAAGGGCCCTACGGCAAGGTGTCAGAGTAGAACGGGCTGTTCTCATCCCGGATTGGGTCGTTAAGCCAGCTCGTGCCTGACACGGGGTTTACCGCTCTGCCGAAGCAGTGAGGTTTGCGAGCGAGGGCTTGTCTGATTGTCACCAAAGATGTTGAAAGGGCCCCTTCCATCCAACATGTACTGGGATTTTCACTGACCACTATCCAAACAGAAACGTGCGAAGATGTCGCATGAGGGATTAACTGCGTTGAGTGCATGAGGGCGCTTGGCGAAACTGCGCTGAACCCTCTAGAATGTCAAAACCATCCCAAGGACCTTTTTTCAGGATGAAGAAAACCAAGAATCAAAAGCCAAATTAATCGCTCAGGGTGGGGCTCACAACCCATCAGCCTCAAGCACAGGAAGCAGCACTGGCCCAGTAAAAGACAACATGGTTTAAGTAGGAATGAACAAGGTCTCCATCGAAAAGGCTTGCCACACAGCACCGTGATTGCTGCTTGAAACCCATTAAAGCTGCTCAGGCTCGATTGCCCAGAAATGCGCTCCTGGCGTGGTTCTTACTGGACTAGGAAACCCACCTACGCGGGGTTTCAGTGGGACTCGTATGGGCCTGCTGAGCAGATATAATCCCTGTTTTAACCTGGGGCTTTCCCTGCACGCCAACATGGCACCTCAAAAGCAGCCCTGCCTGTGTCGCCAACAGTGACCCGGCCAATGTAGAACCAAGTGCAGCTCATCACGTGGTTGATCCAAAGGATGATGACAATCTGGGCACGGGGCAGGCTTGTATTCCCTCTTCAAAACGAAGAAGAAACTCTTCTAGGCGAAGGTCATATCGGGAGGCACCCCAATTAAGGGACCCATGTATGAAGTACATCCAGCAAATTCTTAGGTAGTGATGAAACCTCACATTGGTCAACCCCTTCTCATTTGGTAGCTTCCATGCTTTGGGGTACCCCAGTGTGGATCCACAGAAACTATAATACGGACCCCTCATTTTGGGAAACTCTCATTTGCTCCTGCATGCTAGGAAGTGCCTGCAGGCACTCCAGGCAACTTCAAGATGTCTTTGACAGTGCGAGTCATTCTTGAAAAGGTAATTTCCCTAAACAAGGGGACCCCAATATAGCCCCCAAATCACTTATACTCCTCATTATGGGGAACCCCAAGCAATATCCCTAAGTTTGGCAAAGCCCTTTTATCCAGATTGTAGCGACCGCTTCACTGAACAAGTTGTTCATGCAAGGCTTCAATACCACAAGAATCACAAGAACTGTTGGCATGCAGCTTATGACATGTTATGTAGTAACTCATAAATACCTTTGGCACCTTCAATATTCATTCTTAAGGCCGAACTATGCGCCCATAAACCTTAGACTCTATTTTGCCCTCCCTCCCTCCCTTCTTAGAACCCCCGCAACCCCCTAGTATCCCTTAGTACCATACATTCTCCACGGTATATGTACATTTCATGGTACCATATTGGGAATTTGCATTATGAAGGGGAAGGGATTCCTCCCAGCAGTTGCCACACTAAGCCCTAAACCTCAGACCCTAAGCCCTAAACCCTAAACCCACTAAGAAGTCGGCCAGTCTGGCCATGTCTCCAACATACTTCCTTGGGAAGCGACCCCAGGCAAGGCTTTCGGGTTTCGGGCTTAAGTGTTAGAGCTGGGAAAGGTGTTTCTGAAAGGGGGCTTGGGGGTGGGGTTGTCTAGGGATCCAAGGGTTTAGGGTGTCAGGGTTTAGGGTTAGGGTTTAGGTTTAGGGTTTAGGGTGTCAGGGTTAGGGTTTATGGGGTTAGGGGTTTGGGCTTGGGGGTTTAGCCTTGTGGAGATGACGGTGTCCGCAAGAGAAGGAAACATACCCACCACCTGGCATAGGACCTTATCAGGTCGGATTCGGATTTGTGGTTTTTCAGATAAAGACTCCGTTAAAACACGCATGTCTGAAAGGACCCTGTGCACAATACAGATCCACCCCCCAAACAAAAAGAAAAGAACGCCATTTGTGGCAATAAAACTGAATAGATGAACAACCTTCAGTATTTGCATGCATGCAGACCCTCCTTGTTTGCGAAGAAGGACCGTATCCCTTCGTACAGGGCCTGCCCCAACTTTAACCTCTGGCTATTTTTTGAAACATCTATTGGCAGGGTCAGGAAGACTTAGCAAGTAGGCGAATACCCCTAGTGTATACATAGTCCATATAGCAACCCGAGTTAAACCTACTTGCTGAGTCCCCCTACACTTCTCAAGTAAACCCTCTGCGTTGACTCGAGGGGTTAGAGCACATTTGAAGGCTCATGGCTATTTAGCATCTTCTTCAAGAGATAAGGGTTTAGGGTTTAGCTTTGTGTAAAATACGAAATAGATAGAATGGTTGGTATAGTTTTCAGACATATAGCCCAACTAGCAACTGCTCTTGCACCCCCAAGTACCCTTCGAGGTCCCCTCCCCTCTTGTGAAACGCCCCAAACCCGCTATGACTACATGCGCATTATAAGAATACGATCCGGGATGCTTTACGGGCGAAGACAGAGATTATTACAGCTGCACTTTTCGTCTTCTTGATTCTAAAAGGGTGCTGACTGTTGTTGGCAGATATGGGCAACTGCGAGTTTAGGGTTTAGCGTTTAGGATTGGTCTTTTGCATCATCAACCTGCCATGCTCTGAGCATATTTGCTGCGATGGCAGTTGAATGAACTGCCGGCAGCTTTAGCATGAAGGCTTCCCATGATGCCGGAATCCCTACAAGGCGCTAAGTAAACAAAAGCCCTTAATTGAAGTAGCAGTTTCCCAGAATAAGGGGACCCTATATAGACCCCAATATACTATAATCCTTATTATTGGGACCCTAAATAAGGTACCCCTACTTTTGGGAAACACCCAAGTAGCTTAAGGCTTTTTGACGAGCATCGTTGATGACCCGCCATGCAAACGATCGCCCAGGTGCCTAGAGTTGCTTGAGGGTATAGGTGCTTGCAAGTGAAGTTTGGACGTGTATGGCTCTGACTCTTGCATTCTCTCGGGTATGAATAAGTCTACCCACTACCCCTCTATATCTCTCTGCTGAACTCTGAGAGCCCTAGGTATGGCTGCCTATGAACCTGCAAGTAGAGGGTGGGGTCAGGTCAGGGCTGCCGCAACAAGAAGTCAAAATACCTGCGTAGTGTGCTTGCGTCGACCCGCACGACGTGGGTCCGTCTCAAGGGCCCAAAACGCTTGGGCCTACATTTGGTAGTTCCCAAAACTAAGGGGACGCTATATAGCCCCCAATATACTATAATCCGTATTATGGGGACCCTAAATAAGGTACCCTTAATTTTGGGGAACACCCATTTGCCGGAGCTGACATTGCAGCTCCGCTCTGAGCAAATGTTTGGGTTGGCCCCTAAAACCCTTTGAAAAAAAAATATATAGGGTCCCCTATTAAAGCAATTAGGGACAACATTAAATGTCCCAAAGGGCCTACCCAGATGTTCAAAAACGTTCCCTGGGTTTGCAAGCCAGGGTGCTCAAGGTACACTTGGATGCGGACAACTCGGGTCACCTCTGCTTGCAGTAGGAGCCCATCGGCATGAGAACCAAATGCTGGGCCCCCACGGATGCTTGCAAAAAATCCGAGGATGAGGATTAAGAAATTTGGAGGTGCTTTGTTCCTTGGTCATCTCTTTTCTGGTGCTCATCGAAAGTACTACTGTCACATAGCTATGCAAGGTAGGGCATGCTGGGAGGCTGTCTTCGCAAAGGCCCCTCTCAACCCCTATTTGCAAGCCCCGCTTTGCGTCTGGATGCCCGCAACCCTTCAAACTAAGGTCCCCAATAAAAACCCTATAAAACCCATTATGGTAGTTTCCATTTTCTTTTCCATTATCCTTATATAGAACCCCAATATATACCCTATATTGCCCTAGTATATTATAGTAGTTTCCATTTTCTTTTCCATTATCCCAATATAACCCCAATAAAACCCTTTTTTAACCCCTATATAATCCCTACAATCCCTGTAGTTTCCATTTTCTTTTCCATTATCCCAAAATAACCCCAGTACATCCAAAAAGGCGAGCGGCGCTCACAATGCGAACGGCGCGAGTAGCTTTGGAGAAGCGGACTAATTTCGCACCTTGGATGCAAGCTTCATATGGGGGTTATATAGGGATAATGGAAAAGAAAATGGAAACTATAGGGATTATAGGGGTTATATTAGGGTATGTATTAGGGTTATATGGGGGTTATATATTGACTGTTCACGTCTGCAAGACGTTCTCAAAGTTCATCACGCTCTAGTGGGACCTGGTGCCTGCAATTTTCATGTGAGCTATACAGTCTAAACTGAACTCCCTCGAACGGGTTCTATAGGGCATTGTATAGGGGACTCCTAAACTGTAGGGATGACTAGAGAGGATACTGGGAGTTTAGATTGTAGCTCATATCCCTTTGGAAGTCGGACTGGTAGTGTAAGGAGCTATGGCTAGGAATGTTGGTACAACTTGCGGCGTGACGGGCAAGCGCCCGAATCCAACCCGAAGCTCACAGCTCGAATGCAATCTAAACCCCGAAGTGGAACAACTAGAGATGCAAGCTCTGAACAACGCTTTTGAAAAGACCAAAATGACCTCCCCCCCCCCGGTGTACTCCTCTATTGCGGCATGGATGTCCCCTTAGTTTATAACTGTACGATCCCTGTAGAGACATTGTGGGGGCCGGGTTCTTTTTTTCTCAGCATCAAAGAGGAATGTTCTGCGAAATTGGGTCCCCGCACAGGTTCCTCAGACAGTGTGTCTCCCTTCCAGCCTCTTCTCCAAGCGCGTGAGCATCAGGTTTCTTGTTAGGTACGCAAGGAAACCCAACTGGAGATGCCCGAATAATTCGGAAGATAATATCCATTTTCCCCGTCTGTAAGTCCCTACATGAACCACCTTTGCTGGCAATCTCAGGGCATGACCAATCACTTCAGGATTGTCGTTGGCCTGTGCATGACTCACAGTTTCGGGCTAAGGGGCTTCTTTTAATGCGTGCCCCTGCGCACCCTGGGATTGAATGGGGGGAACAAAGCAAAACATGAGTGTCTCCATATATCAGGGGTGCCTCATTGGGGCTCCCAATAAGAAGGATCATTTTTTTGCATCTTTCCCCGCATTTAGGGAAACTACCCATGAAAGGTACAAACTTCTGACCCTCGCTGACGCGTGGCCAGTCCATAGTCCTACTTGGAGGGTCAAGCGAACTCAATATCCCCATGATCCATATAGTAACCCTTCGCATAACAATTTCCGACCTACTTACCAAGCTCCCTGGCCCTCCAAGTAGGGTGTCTCAGAGGATGCTAGCTCTGCAAAACTTGGACACGCAAGGACAAGCCAAACACAGCTTGGACGCTTTCGGCTGTCACAACACATGCAAAAGTGTGAAGCATCCTTATCTATGCCGCCAAAATTACTAAAACCTTTGCTACATCGGCTCATTCCAAATATCACGTGATGCTTCTGGCTACCCCTTGCCCGGAATAAAGAAGTGTAACTTTGAAAACCATTCTGGAACCCCGTAGCATGCACAACACAACGAAGGTTTCCCGTATACGCAAGAACATGACTTGCCTCATGTTACTCCTTACAAGCCTTCACCCAACTTTAAAATGGAATCGAACTGCGATGAGGGCCTGCGTCTCGGGGAAGATGCTGTTCACAAAAACCGTTAACCAATCAACACACACCTCGGGGTGACATGCACAAGTCAGCACGAGGCTACCCCAGCGTTGTCATGAGCTGCATCGAATAAAGTTGCAGCACACAATGAATGTTGGCAAATACGGAGCTCGCTTTCACACGGCCTACTCACAATCACAAGACTGACGCGCAACAGCCAATCCCAGCGGCTATGATGAGATCCAAAGCAAAAGTGCTCCTGGCAAACAAACGAATTTGTTGGTTTCGCGTGTACAAGTGTACACGCATGCAGAGTGAATGAAACATGCAGTTGAGCTACCGCGCAACACCTAAAAACGTCAAAGTCTGTAGTGGGCTGCCAGAACTCCAGTTTGACAGATGCTTTGAAAAATATCGCATGACGGCGCGGCTCATTTTGTGAAACCCCCATAGAATCACAGAAATGGACTTGGCACAGTCAAAAAACAGGTGGGGCCGAGAGCGACTCCACCTCCCCAGCAGGGCCCATGCTCGGGGTTTTATGACTGCATGATTATGTATGAACCCAGAATGACTGCTGCAAACACTTATACAAGCTTGCTGTCCTCAAATACCTTCGAAAAATCATCAGCGGTCTGGTCCTCAGCTGCCCACCGCATGACGACGAACATGCCCTTACAATGTCGCTGGACACCTGGGCGCCTCGCTCCAGCTTGCCTGCATGCAAGATGCATGTGGCTCCAAGGTTTGGTGTTTAGATTCTGGCACCAGGCAAACATGACTTCCGAGCCTGCATGGTAGTATGCCGTACGGCACATTACGACCATGTCAATCGTCCAAAACACCGCAACAGCTGAGGTGCAATACCTGGGAATTGAAGCAAGAAATGCTACGGACTCTACATGGTTTGGCCCATGCTGTCAGGATACAAGAGCCAACCAACCATGGGAAAGTCCCATGCGATGGTAACGGGAGTCAAGCACAAGTCGTACAGCAAGAAGATCATGGCCAGCAAATCGAAAGCAATTCGCTTTGGCGACGAAGGGTCGAAGATGAGACGATTCCTCGGACAAATGTTTCTCCGCAGCAAGTCTCTCGAAATGCTGAGGAGGCACCAACATGACCGCTTAGGCAAATCATGCCCGCGGTTGAAGGTCCATGGTTGTGGGAAATGTGAAGGCAGCCGATTCTGAAGCTGCAGAAAATCACCTACAGACCTACAGCTGGCCATCTGCATCCCAGAAACGCCAGAGTTTTGCTGTCCATCGCGACCATAGATATGTATTTCATGGTGATCCTGAGAAACTGTTTTATCAAACTCAACGTGCCATGGACGAAGAATTCCCTGCACAACTGCACAACTGGACGTCTGGGTTCCGGACCTGTCTTGTTCCCTTAGACGGGCATGGTTTTGGTATGCGTGCAAACCATGAGTCTAATCTATAGATGCATCACAAGACGGCATAGTAATCTCCATGTTGTCGGGGCAAGTTGCCCAGCCATCGTTGCCAACGCCGTGGTTTTATTCGGCAGGACTCCAAATGGACGACTTTTGATGCCTCGGCTTGGTACATGTTTGCGATCACCACGCACACAAGCAGAACAACAACAATTCCAACAACAACAGCAACAGCAGCAGCAGCAGCAACAACAACAACAACAAAGCTGGGGGCCTGCAGGCCAGTCCGCTGGCAGAGAACAGGATGCCACGGACGGACCTCACCAAAATAGTCCAAAACGGACATTCTGAGCTGTCGCCAAAAGTCCCAACACTATGCCTTCCATTAAAAACGTTGATCGAGATCTCGAACTTCGCGGATTGGCATTCACGCCATAGTCCTGCAGCATAAGATGATACAAGTGTCCAGCCCGCCTGTTGGACCGAGTGATGCGAGGGAGCGTGTTATTGCAGCCCAACAACAAACTTTAGACATGCGTAGAATTGCCACGTGCATGGTCCTCCCAGGGGACGAAGCTGCTCATCGCCCGCAATTTGGCTGCTGAAGGTGTCCTTGGAACGAGCACGTGCATTTGCGGAACGAACCGCTGCGCTTGGTACCCCTTCATGACTTGGCCAAAACGACGCGTAGCCTCCAAAACTGTCCAAAACCCTGCTGGAACATGGTCACTTGCCCACGAGGCAACGGTTTCGAGGGCGGTTCGAAAATTTCCATAAATTTCCCATTGCAAACACCACAAAAAATGGAAAAGATCCAGCTCCAAATCCTGCTGTGTCGGCGGCAAGGACCCGTAAAAGGCAATTGCCAACAGATCATGTTTCTCGGACATCTACGTCCGCGCAACAGAAGTACAAAAGGTTTGAACGCTGTGGGATGTCTGTGCGGGAGCCGGTGGAGAACAATACTGAGAATTCCACAAGCGCCGTTGAACATGGCAGAAACAATTAGAAAAACCTGACGTCCAGAAAGGCTATTGCTGAAACAAGTGTAGGCGTGCTGTACAACTCCTGCAAAAACTTCTACTGCACCGGGTTGTTAAGAACGACGAGGCAGCGAATGCCATTAATTAACTGCCAATGGCACGAAATGGTACAAGCCTCCCTTTAAAAAAAAAACCTTCCGTGCGTGCGGCACATGCACAACAAACGCAACATCACCTGAAATTGTTGGGAATTTCGGCGTGTGCTAACGACACATATGATAAGTTTGCAAACGCCAGATGTGTGTGTTTTGTTTAGTTTTTTTCTTTTTTTCCGGGCCTTTTTGCGCCCAGCTCCTGCTAATGCCCAACTCAAAGGCACGCGAGAGTCCATCACATGGTGTGAGGCCATGGCCGCTCACGGCATGCGGCTGGCAAGAGGCGGCAAGTCGGTGGAGTCGGCAAGGACATCACTGATATCAACAGCCCTGGATGCGAGCCGTTGCCAGCCGCGGAGGAAGTCGAAGGCAGGCTCGTCGTCTTGGGAGATCCCGGGCTCGGAGTTGAGGGCTGCATGCCATGCCGGAACATCGCAGCCGCAAGCTCTCAGGGAGGCAACGGCAACTTGCGCAGCGTCCGGGGCTGGCGGAAGTTGGTGGCGGGCGCGATAGTCGCCCTGTGTTTTTGCAGGGTTTTTAAGCCTTTTGCAATGTTTTTTCCAGGTGTTGTTCGGCTGGGGGGCGGGGTGGGGTGGGGTGGGGTGGGGTGGGGCGGGTAGGGATAAGAAGGTCATTCATATTGTGCCATGCCCAAAACACTAGTATTTACGGTGTTTTCGCCTGTTTGTACAACACACTGCGCAAAGGACATGGAACAAGACACGTTAACACAGGCATCCATGCCATTCGCGACCATGCCCAAAACATTGGTATTTGCACTTTTTTGCGTCTTTGTACAACATACTGCACAAGGATGTGGAACAAGGAAAGCTGTCACACGCGTCCATGCCTTTGGCGACCATGCCCAAAACACTGGTATTTACAACGCTTTCGTTTTTCTATGTCTTGCGGATTGCGGACTCCGGGTTAACACGCTCAATCTCAGAAACCGAAACACAATGTAACAAAGAATGAAAGCTTGTCCTGACGGCAATAGTTTCCTAGACGTCCAAGTGCCCTGTTTTTCCTCCAAATCGCGCTCAAACCTAGGCTTCGCGCCACTTTTACGCATAGAAAGCAACAGGGCGACCTATGCGCCCGCACCCTGGCGGAAGGGGGCCCTGGCTTTCGAAGAGGAGCAACAGACGGTCTGCGAATCCTGGTGCGCGGGCTGCAATAGCACGCACGGAGTCTGCCCAAGACGCCCAGTAAGCTGCGGTGGCGTGCAGGCCGCACTGCGCAACCCGAGGCCGCCGTGCCGGAGAGCAAGTTGCGCGCGCGCAACGGCGAGTGCAGGCAACTCATCATGCAGGTCCGCGTACAACAAGACCGCCAAACGCGAAATAATGGCTCTGTCATGGGTGGCAGCAAACCTTGCTGTGGACGAGGGGGACAACATGCGGATGGCATACCGCGCCCGAGGCGACGCACAGTAGAGGAGAAGCAGCCAGGCCGATTGAGTGTCCGCCAAGCCAGGAAGAGCTTGCAACAAAGAGTTATGGCGGTCAGCGAGGAGGGACAGATGGTTGTCAACAAAGGCTGGAGCCCCGAACGGCACTCCCAAAACGAGGAGACCCTGCTCAGCTTCGGGCGGTTCCTGGTCACCAGTCCAGATGGTGGAGTCAGGGGCGAGGGCCTGAATACCAGGGGGTGCAATGCCAGCTTCATTCCAAACCCGAGTTTTGGCAGCGTTGAGGCTGAGACGGGCATGTTCCCAAAGAAGTTCTTCCAGCCGTTGGTGCAAGGCAACGACCCTGTCGGGTTAGCAAAGCAAGCATATGTCGTCAAGGTACGCGACTGCATGTTCGCCCTCACGAAGCTCGTGTTGCAACGCACTGAGGGCCGGGGCGATACCTAATGACCTAATGAGAACACGGCTGGCATCAGCGGGTCGCCTTGTTCCCCACCTTTTGCTTGAGTGATTCGGTGCACCTCGGGCCCGGCAGCCCAGACGTAGGAAGAGGCACGAGCGTACCACAAACGCATGAAAAGCAACAAGACCGAGGCCTCGGGTGTATGCCGGAGGGCCTGCAGCATTGCCTGGCGGCTGATGAGGTCGTATGCCGCAGTGACGTCAACGGAAACAGTGTGAGTCTCGGATCAAGCTGAGTGCGGGCTTGCAACGCATGGACGAGGGCCTCGGACCCAGCGCGAGCCGTGAGCGCATGTTGGTGAGGCAAGCAGGCACAACAACCCGTCGCAGGAAATCCCCTACCACTAAACCCCTAGTGCCGCCGTTGGGCTTGCGCAAGGCAACGAGACGCCCGATCGCCAACGCAGCAGCGATGGGTTCGGGCACAGATGCCCGGGGCTAGGAAAACTGCGACGTCTCCAAAGGCCTGGCAGGACTCTTCCGCATCCAGGACGAGGCATAGCATTTCGGCCGTGAGGCCCGTAGGGCCAGGTGCCGCACCCTTGCGGGCCCGACGCAAGTTAGCGAGCAGCGCTGTCCTGTCTAGTGCCACCGGCACATCAGGCTGGAAATCCAAGATTTCGGACCCAAGCGGACCATACGGCTTAACCGCAAGTGGTTCCGCATCGAAAGCTTGGCGAACAAGTGACAGCTCACCCAGGTGGACACATTGGATGGGTCGTTCAGCTCGGCGGGAGGGTGAGCCCGGCGACGTGGAGGTCGACCTTCCCACAGCCCCAGCTTCACACATGGCAGCATGCAACCAGTGGGGCCCACTCGCCCCGGAAAAATGACTGGAACCGTGCCAGGAGCTGGGTCTTTGGGACACGTGGGGACCCAGCAGGACGCCAAAGCAGCATCCGAGGCAGGAAGAGCCACAGTTTCCATGCACGGGTCGCTGTTGGCGCAGTAATGTCATGCGCGTCACGGATGAGTTGGAGGGTGGTGCTCAGGGCACGTCGCAATTGTGGCTTACAGAAGGGGGGAGGCGTCCGCAACAAGGCGCAAGGTTGCGCTACAAGGTCCGTGGCCGTGAAAGGGTCGAAACTGGCCAAGGCTGCTTGCAAACGCGGACCATGCAACTGGTCTGCAGACGGGGGGGAGTTGTTGGTTGGGTGGCGGGGCCGTTGGCGGCGACACAGGGCTAGCTGCAGGCGAGTGGCCGGATTCGCCGGTAGGGGCTGCGATCCCGACGCTATGCCGGATGCATTGGGGCGGGTGCGAGGGCAAGGATGTGACGGAGTGTGGTGAATCACGCAGTGTCGGCGCTGCATCAGGGACGGGTAAAGGCGGGTTGCTGCAACTGGTGGTGGTGCTGCTGCTGTTGTGGGTGCCCGACGAACTGGACGGCGAGCTGGAAGACGGATCACGGCCGTCGCCAGGGCCATCTGCGTGGCCAATGCCAGTGGGGGCGACCGGGTCCCGGAAGGTGCGCGCGCGGCAGCTTGCACAAAGGCCGCCGCGGCTGATTCGCCCAGGAAAACGTGGAGGAGCGCTTCTTGCGCAGTGGCTGGGATGTATCTATCCGTTGCACAACTTGGCCCCACGCCCAAGGGAGGTGCACAAGTGTTGGAGCGGGGAGAACACTAGCTGCGGAGGAGTCTGCCGGCTGCGGCTTGCAACAAGGGCACGAACAACCAGCTGTGTGTCGGCCCGACGGCCGCTATTGAGGAAGGCGGCCTTTGTGCGCACCAGGGAGCAGTTTCCTCAGCGGTGCGCGCGGTGCCACTTTGGCTTCTACACCCTGATGCGCCGTCTCCGCCGAGCCTGGTGTGCCCCTGGCCCCAAGCACGGCGCAGCAAGCGCCAGGCCCGTCATGGCCGCACCTGCCTCGCCTCGCTTTCGGGATGACACGCCCCTTGTGTCCAACAACGGCTTGACTACTGCAGCGGGCGCAGCCCCTTCAACGCGGCATAACGCGGCCACAGCAGCAGCCGGAGGCGCTGGCACGGGGATGCGCTCTCCGGGACACGGGAGTACTTCGGGAGGGGAGCCTCGACAGCAGACCCAATCACGGCTGCCCTCTCGCAAGTCCAACGCGAGGTGGCGAGGGCCATGGGTCGGGCACGTGGGTCGTTCCGAGTCTGGCGGAAGTGCTTGAAGCAAAGGGTGGGAGGTGTCGACCGTTGCGTTGCAGTGAAGGCAAGGCCAGTCCGGCTCCCAAGTGTTGGCTTGCCTGTTGTAGACCGGTGCCCAGTGCATATGCCTGTCAGGGAGCTCTTCCCAGGCATCATCGTCGGACGCCCGGGCTGGGTCTGCCAAGAAAACACGCGCACAGCAGAAAGGTAGCACGGCTGGGGGTGGTTGCAGGGCAGATGCCTCATGGTGCCAACGGGATAGAGCGTCATGCAGGTGCTGGTGGAGGCACATTGTGCAATCTGCAGGCCGCCTGGAACACGTCGGCTCCCAAGCCGGCCATCCTCCGCGGCACGAGGGGCAGTTGAGGTCCTTCGTATTGGTGACGATCTGGGCGGCGCACCAGAGGTGAAGAGGGTGGCGGCAAACAGGCCACCGGAAGATTGCTTCCGCGCCATTGGCCCCCTGCCCAAGTTCGCAAAGGCAGGGGGAAACGAAGCGGAGCCGGGCGGTCTCAACCGTGTTTTGCACAGCGGGAGGAGGTACCGGACGCCTTGCACGGGGCCTAAACCCTAAGCGTGGGGCAAAGTGCGCTTACTAGCCCTGTCCGCGTGACGGCGACCTCGCACAAAGCAGCCAGGGTTGCGAGGCTCTTGGATAGGACAAGCCAGAACTGGACGTGAGGCAGGACGCAGGGCGGACTGTCTCCACCCGAGGGGGACTGGATGCCAGAAGTCCAAGGCAGAGCCAGGATGTCCCAAGGGCACCGGATGCTCTCTAGAACGTTCAATTTCGGGGCCCAGGGCACCAATTTCCCATCGGTTTTCTGAAAACGTTTCCTTGCCAGTTTCCGCCTTTGTTGCCTCTTTTCAACCTTTCTGCCTTATTTGTTTCTGTTGTTTCCACTATGGCTCTAGGGCAAGTGGGAAACTGGGCATCGTGGCGTGCGTGGGCTGCAAGAAACGGCCGCCTGAGCTGGAACCAGCGCAACGGCTCACTGGTTGGCCGCATCCGCCTCATGCAGCCCCGTGCCATGCAAAACTAGCGCAACATAGGAACGCGACAAGGCGTGGGTTTCCCGAGCGAGGCCCGAGAAACTGTCAGTGTGAACAGCCCCCCCTGCTCGCCTTTCAGCTAAGGAGTCGTGTCACGTCACGGCGTGGGAACCATTTTCCACCATTTCCTGTGATTGCGTTGTTTTGTGCAAGGTGGGTCTCCATTAATTTGGGGTCAGGAATTCCTGAAAAAAAAGAAGATACTTGATCCCTCACCGATACATACTTTGTCCTTTTCGCCGACAGCCTAATTCCACGAAACATAACCAGAAACATGCTTCGAAACATACACCGAAACACATACTAAAACATGCCCCGAAAATGCCCCTCAAACATGCACCAATCCAAACATGTTTTTTCCCCACCAAGAAGCAGCTTGTGTCCACTGCAGCGCGCATTTTTTTCTGGACCATGGTTGAAACCGGAAGCACTCATTTTACCGCAAAGCATAAAGATGCATTATCTCAGCAACAAATCCCAACAGCGATGGAAGAGCACCGCGTTTTTTTTTCCGTCGTTAGCTACGCCTTACGAACCCTTCGTGAGAGGTTTCTTGTTTAGATTATGGGAAAGGTGCTTAGAATAATAATGGCAAACGGTTTCGGCGTCGTTATATCTTTTTTATGCCCGCCGCGTCCAAAAACATATTCATGGACTGCTTCGTTCCTGCT
>CAJNIZ010038635.1:0-65744 GCA_905231905.1 Symbiodinium pilosum
TACTACTGCTACTGCTACTACTACCACTACTACTACCACTACTACTACTACTACTACTACTGCTAATACTGCTACTACTGCTACTGCTACTACTGCTTCTGCTAGTACTACTGCTACTGCTACGACGACAACTGCAGCGACAGCTGCTACTACTACTCTGATGACGACTTACGACTGCGACTTGGAGGATGATGAAAACGATGATGAATGCAATGGCACTACGATTGCAGGAGGATGCCACTGTCTTGAATTACTTGAATACCCTATGTATCACTAGCAGCGGTTTAACCACCAGTACGCTCTGGCCAAGAAAAAGCGACTCCTTCGCACCCTTGTGGCTCAGTCCCTTTAGAGCCGTCCTTCGCGCGAAGGACCTTCGCAACGAGGCCGAGAGCCTTCAAACCAAGGCATCGCGGGCTGGACTACAAGATGAAGTCAAGTTCATGATCAAGTTCATGACTTATGACGATAACATAAGCCGAGGAGGCAATACTAGCACAGCGCAGTGGCAGCAATCTCAAGGATGACTGTGATGATGAAGGGAAAGAGCAAAGGCCGCGAGTTCAAGTCGGCAAAAGGGTTGCGTGCTTGCCCTGCACGCCCAGTGTCGAGTCTGCAAGAAATTCAATTCACTTGCTTAAGTTCTGTGAAGCAAATGAACATGCTGGAACTTCCGCAAACGGGAGTCACAATTTAGGTTTGGGGCTGTGGCCTTTTTCCGAAGTGCCAGCGTTCGCGAATACCCACTGCTGATGGTTTCCTGAAGGGCACATGGTGGCCGATTTTTTTGCCTGTCAAAGAGTTGTTAATGAACATGGGCTTGGAGTTATGGTCTTTTTTATTGTGGACCCTATCGTTTTCAAGGCTTCACCCTTTGTCAAAGAAATAGCACCGAAGGTCACAAGGATTCACAAGGGCTCGCCGCAACATAATTATAGTTATAGCTTTATTTTGTCTCCCCGGTTACCCAGTATTGTTACAGGGTGTCCAGCATCGACCGCTAAATTCCTGATCACCCAAGACATAAGCAAGTCGGTGATAATTGTGGCTGTTGCCCACAAGAACCTATCCGCAACCTTCAAAGTCAATCAGCCAGCTTTGCATTGTTTTGCACTAATGCGCCGGCAAAGCAGTCCTGCCGTTCTTGCACGGACACGCAGATGACGGCAGCCTTCCAACAAGCAGTCTGCTAGATCGAAGACAAGTTCAGTCAAAACTGCAATATGATACTGGGGCGACATCCAAAAGCACAGGGCAACCTCCACACATCTGACCAAGGAACCTTGCGGAAGGGGGCTCTCAGGCCAAACTGCTTGACCATCTGGCCGCCAGTGTTCACGATGAGGTAGAAGAACCACGTCACACCCAAGCACCATAGTATCAAGAACCTTGCGGCTTCATGCTCTTCAACGGCGGAGACCCTGCAATAGTTTGATCTTCAACACTGCCAAGTGACACGTAAGAGTTGGTGTCGAAACTCCCGAAGATTGGAAAGGTGCCTCTCTTCAGAAATGTGTCAAGGCTTCCTATGGCAGCTGCTGGATCGCTGCAGAAACTCGGATGAGATGAAACTCACTCTGCAAGCCTTTAACACAATGAGGTTCCTGTCCAGCTGTGTACAAGAAGTTGGCAACACGGTATGCGACCACAGGCACCGATGAAACATAGGTGGTCCGGCCAGCTCCATTCGCAATCTGGACAGAAGCAAGAACATCCCATCATGCTGATGAGCATCGGCATTCTGTTGCCAACTGCAAGCAGCATCAGAAGCATACCAGTTGCTAGCTTCATACACTTGAGATGCACGCTGGGCGTGGAAGACGATCAAAAACATGCTGGCCAATTACTCACATGTGCAGAATGTTAGTTTGGACATGTACACATATTAGGAAGCTTCTGATGCTAAACCCTAATGCAGCCACGGCACCCCAGTAGTAGTCCGCCAACACTACAACCTGATCAGTTCGGCCAATCGCAAGCGAGGAGAATTTTTTTATGGTTGGATCAAGTCAGGCCATATTCTTTCTGACACTACTGTAGCAATGCAAGCACAAGGAGCAGCTTTTTCCCAAACTCATCGGGCACTTGGGCAACCACAGCGGCAGCACAACACTACTCCTCGCAGCCAATCTTGTAAGCAGACAAGCCCAGTCGTCTTCCTTGCCTGGTGTGCACTCTGCTCTAACATACGGAAATTGAAATTCTCTGAGTTCAAATTGGAATTTTAGAACATCCCGCTATAGTACCTCGCACTTATGGACTACAAAAATCCCGAGTGCTGCAGAGTGGCAAAAAGCAACACAATCAGCGCGGTGGTCACTGGAACCAGCAAAGAAACCACCCTGCCGAGGCGAGAGAACTTGTAGCCCTCGAATTGAATAACCTGGGGCTGCGCTTGCAATGTCTGCTCTGAAAGGCAGTATCCTGTATTCCCTGTATTCCTTCGTAATGTAATTGCTATGTTAGATAACACTACTTATTGTCTCGCAATACACCAGCCCAAAAAACAAACAACTGCCTTCACGTGGTCTAGCCGAGATCGCTTGTCAGAGTCAGAAGAAAGTAAAGCTGCCCCCGTAGGGGACGGCTGAACGTAGAAGACTACTTTTCACCTAATGATGGTGACACAACTTTTTAGACTACACTTTTTTCCGACAGCCTTGCTGAGGGTTTTTCCGTGGAGGTGGTTGTATGTGGTTGTCTAATAGGATGACTTGTTGTTTGATTGAAGAATGTCGTGAGGGCTTCCTCCATGGGATGATGTGAATGGGGTGATGTGATGGGCTTGCCATAGGGTTGTTGTGAGGTATGAGTACAGGATGGGATGTTGGGTAGATGGCACGATGTGAGGTTGTGTGAGGTTTTGGTGAATTGTCGGTGAGATTTTCATGAGGTTAGCTCTGATGCGTGGCTGCGGGTCCAAGTAAACAAATAGGTTGTAAAATGTTTTTAAGCATGGAGCCGCCTCCTCTCCCAAAAATACGCTCTCGCGTGGCGTGGAGCGTCCTCCGACTGTTAACGGGAATCGGCAACCCTCTGTGTGTTCGCGGGGTGTCGTGACGCTGGCACGTGGAGCGTCCTCCGCCTTTGGGCTGGGATCAACAACCCTCTCAGTGGACCTGGTGTGGCGTGACCCTCCTGCATGGAGTCTCCTCGTAATTTAAGGCGTCATCTACAGCCCTCTCTGTGTTGGCTGTGGAGCTATTTTCTTCTCGGAATCGCAATCGTCTCAGTGTTAGCCACTCGTCCGGACACATCTCTTCAAAATTGGGCTGCTGCGAAGATTCTCTGTTTTCTCGGCATGTCTTGATGCCTGCACATGGAACGCCCTCAGGATCTTTTTCGGAATCGACAACCCTCTCAGCGCTCTCGTCTGGACGCTAGTGTGCGGAGCGTCCTCCGAACTTTTGAGGTTGACGCATGGGAAGATGTACGAGCGGCCATGCGCCCATACGGCATGTGTCGACCGAACTAAGGACAATCGCCTGACCATAAGATAGATTCATGATGGATTCATGGCATGATTTGAATAGGATCATGTTATGACTTTGTTGCACGGTGTTCGTGAGGTCTCGTTTAGGATGTGCGGTTGATGGCTAGCTCTTACTACGTTTATTTCTTTCTAAGCAATGGTGCCAACTACCTCACTGCTCCAGAGGCCTTCGGGACCCGTTCTCCAGTTATGTAATGTTTCCAACATTCAAAACCCTCAACCATCCTCAACCCAACCAAAGCCCACAGCCCAGGAAACCTAACCCCAACCCTTAAACCCACAAGCCTAAAAACTTGTCCCCGAACCATACTCCGGGCAGCTCTGTTCTGGGAGTCTGTGACGCACTGGCTGCAGGCGTCCTGACGAATCCCCCTCAGGGACTTTGCCTAAATTACCTTTTTGGAATCGGATTCACAAGATGTTTAAGGGGGGCGCCTGATTTTGGAACTTAGGATTTGGGAGGTTGCCTCTATTGCTGTCCCGAAACAGACCCGTATATGCGTCAGCATTCACGGCCCCTCTCCCCCCTCCCCCGCCAGCCGCCCCAAATGGTCAATGATATAGAGCATGATTAAACTAACAGAGGGCTCATGTGTTTATAGGAGTTCTTATAAAAGGCTACGAGATTTTCTCAAGGGTTTCTACAGAGGTTTATAAAGTTGTTATGCGAGGCTTATGGAGATAGAGAGTTTACGAAGATTTTAAAGATTGTATAAAAAACTTTACAGGGAGCTCGTAAAAGAAGTTTGCAAAAGGTTAAATACCTTTCTGGAGGGTGTTTACAGGGCTTTAAGTTTATTGGGAGCTTATGCAGGTAAACCCCTGCTATTGCGGGGGGCGGATTGGCATCACGGACGCATATAGACCGGTGTTATACTGAATTTTGAACAGTCCAAAATACTAGCAAGCAAAGCTCAGACAGCGTAGCTGATGACCACAGAAAAGGACAACGCTGATCAGAAGAGCACGAGCATGGAGGGCGCTATGAAAAGTCACTCCTGTCTCCAAGGCTTGTCGGACTTCGGCGTGCCGTTTGATTGATGCGTGCGCGTTGAACACGCACCTCAGGCACGCTCGCTGTTGGGCCCCAAGATTAAAAAAAAACACGCTGCTGTCTTTTTCGCATATCCCGGAAAACCTGATGAGGAGGAGATACATCAATGAAGAACTCGAGCTACGAAAATGGCCAAATTGGCCAAGGCAGTTCAGAAGCAAGCCAAACACATCTTGTCTCTTTCTGCTATCCAGCTACCGTAAGTAAGTATCACGAGCGTTGCTATTTTCCTGAGCTCCTGGCTGAGAGTGAGGGCATTCCTAGGCATGTCAGGAGCGCTTTCTTCACGGCAGTCCTATAGAGATCACTGGTAAAAGGCTTGTGGCTGCGCAGTACACACAAGACGTGGTCCCGCGTGTCTGGAATCCGAATCTCTGAGTCTGAATCCTGCCCGAGGCACCGAACCGAGCGTCGAACACACCAGAAAATGTACAAGGCCACTGCCGCAGTTGCGTAGCCTTTCCAGCGCGCGTCTAGAAGCGGAGTGTGGAAGCATGGAAACTGTCATAGATGTGTACTTCCCACGCTTACTCTTGTGTTGCTATTGCGACAGAGAGCACTCTTGAACTCTGCTACTCCAGTCATCACACGTTCTCTGAAACCTGGGATTGCTCAAAACACTTCTTTACTCGGACCACTGAAATCCAATCCTTAGTAGCAGCGCAGCAAGGTAAACCCCTGCTTCGTTAACCAAAACCCCCGCTTCGTTAACCAAAACCCCTGCCTGCCCGCTCAACCAAGACCAGACCCCAGCCCGTGACCAGCAGCAGAGCCCAGGTTGCCCTTTAAAATGTAAACCCCAAACCCTCTCAGCTGACCCGACCTCTTTTTGCTGACCCGGCCTCTTTTTCCCTTGAAATCTAAACCCCAAACCCCCGCCGACGTTTTCCTTTGACCACCTGACCTGACCTGACCCGACCTGATCAGACACCACATTCGTTACAATGAGATATGAATTCTAAACCTTGGAGGTTTAGACCCCAAACCCCCGCCACCTGACCTGTTCAGACACCACATTCCTTGAAATTAGGGGATGGGATCACAGGATGCATGAGGACAAACAACCAGTCCTGTTCTTTTGATTTCTTTTGAATTAGGGGGGCCCCAAAACCCTTAACCCAAAACTTTAGACTCCAACATCTAGACCCTAAACGCTTTCTTCTGACCTGACCTGACCCGGCCTAATCAGACACCACATTGCTACAATTAGCATAATATGAGCTCTAAACAAAGAATGTTTAGACCCTAAACCGCTACTTGACCTCTTCAAACACCGCAATCCTTACAATTAGGGGATTGGATCGAAGGATGCATGGGGACCAGGGGGCTAAACTCCAGACCCCGAACCCTCTCAGCTGGCCCGACCTGTTTTTCCAAAACCCTTAACCCTAAACTTTTAACCCTAAACTCTAGAGCCCAAACCTTTCAGCTGACCCGACCTTTTTTCCATTGACCACCCGACCTGACCTGACCTGACCATTCCTTACAATTCGAAACCGTAGAGGTTTAGACACCAAACCTTCCTGTGAAGCCCGACCTGACCTGACCTGACCCGTTCAGACACCACATTCCTTAGGATTAGGAAATGGCCTCACATGACCTTAACTCTATACTCTATACCCTAAACCCTAAATCACTAAACTCGAAATCCTAAGCTCTAGCGGGCTTCCGGGCGCAAATAGGAGTAGGACGAGGAGCAGTGTATGAGGCCATGGTGGCAGTGGTGGTGGCGGGGCTAGTTATGGTGGTGGTGGCCTTGGTGGTGGCGGTGCTAGTTATGGTGGCGGCGGTGGTACTGGCGCTGGTAGGTGGCTGTGGCGGTGGTAGTCATGTTGGCGGTGGCGGTGGTTGTGGTGGGGGTGACTTTGGTGAGCCATTCCGTCGTTTTAGTTAATGAAGCGTGGTTGTGGAAGCGGGGTTGGCTGTTGAAGCGTGGTGGTTGAAGCGTCGTTGTTGTTTCGCGGGTAGTTGTAGTTGCGGGGCTTATTCAGCGCAGCAATGCCCAATGGTCCCTGTATAGTGCCTATGCATCCTCAGGGTCCCAAGCATTTTTATTCAAATGCAAACATCTTGCCAGGCGTGAGTTTGGATCCCGATCCAAGAAGCAATCTACTCGTGGGCCATTGCAGCACTCAAAACTCGCAACCATGATACTTGAGGGGTTTCCCAACATGCTTTGGAGGCCCTGCTGATATCTTGTGATTACAGAAGCACAGAGGGGGAGTCCCTGCTACGATTCAATGTGGATGGTTTAGGAATGTCAGTTTAGACGCCTGGGACAGTATGGGTTGAGATTTCGTCTTGCGATGGCTGCAAGCAGGTGGCCGTAGATCAAGAGGCAGGGCGTTTCCCTGAACGTCACGATAAGGCCCAGGTGAGCATTTTCGTCCTGAGACTAGAGTTGCAACGCATGTCTCGAAAAAAAACAGTTCTTGTCTTTCTTCAAATACCACAGAGTTTGTCGCATGCCATGGAACCATGAGTCGGAACCAGAACAGCACAAACAAACACCGTACTCCATCCATGCCAAATCTACAGGGCGAAACGGACAGCGGGACAAACAACTTCACAACAGCCTCACTCGTGTTTTTTGAATACACACACAACAGCTTCATTTTTGTGTTTTGAGGACACACAAATGATTGTACAAAAAAATGTATATATTCTATTGAAATCTCTTTTCAGATCAGCAGTGTTTTAAGATGTTTTTTGCCCCGATACCCTGAACCCTGCTGCTGACAGTGTTGAAAGAATCCAAGACCTCTCAATATCTTAGTCTGTTACTATTATATTAATATTATTATCACTACTATTAGTACTATATACTATAGTATTTCTAACCCTAAACCCGAAAACCTATTATCGTTATTACTGTGTATTGATACTACTCATAAAATTCGTATCACTATTATTGAAAAGAAGATGACGATGATGATGACTACGTCCCGGTCTAAAGGATTGATTAGAAGCCTGTTCACAAAATGATGGATAAAAAAACTGCGGAGGACATCCAGCGGTTACAAGTTTTTCTTATCGGACATTTTTCTTACTGGAATCCCAAGCTGATAACATTAGTCGTACAGTCTCCCGCAGTGCTTCAGGGTTTGGGGTTTTGGGCTACAGGATAAAAGTGCGCTCGTCCCCTTCATGACCACTCCTTCTTCGATTCCTCTGCCTCTGACTATGGTGAATGTAAGCCTCTCACAAAGATCTCGTTTCGTTAGGGCTATCATAGCGAACGCCACCCACGTGCTGAGTCATCAAAAACCTACTGTACTTGTCTGCAATCAGTCCCAATAATACCCTACCTACATGACACTTCAGAACACCCGCTACAAGTATGTGCCTACTCTGTTCAGAAGGACACCGCAAATGATCCTAAACCCTGGACCCCACATGCTCGTGCCAGCGAGCTGCTTTCAAACCTTGATCCACAGCTTTCATGGCAGGCAAGCGCACAGGATGTGTAACAAGGCGTAGATGTTTTCTTGTTCCAGCGGTCATTTCAAGGTGGTTCAGGAATCCCGTCGGGGATTGCAGACGTGACGGGTGGTGTTACAGTATGATCCTTTGATGGCCCCTCTTTTTTGGGGGTTCCCTCCCTGAGTGCTTTGGGGTTCAGATCCCCAAGCTTCTGAGGTAAGACTTTGGGAATATATCTGCTCTGGCCAAGGGTCCTCAAATGAGTCTTGAAGATGTTAGTCCACAGTACGAAAGCTCTTTTTGGCTCGCGGGCCTGGAAGCCACCAGTCTCAATGACTGGTGGTATGAGTCTTATGGGGTTGCTTTTAGTGAACACCTCTGCACGTAGGATGCGGTGCTCAGATGTTGGCGCCATGCCTCATGATTGGTTACGCGTTTTTCCTTCCTTGTTTAAAAGAAGCCAAAAGCTACAGAGCTCAGCAGGTCGAACTAAGAAGCAATGACGCTCACACAGCGCAGTGACCCGCTGAAGGAACTGCAAATGTCCGTACCATCTGCAGCCATGATCTGGTTCATGCAAATTCGTATGACCCCTTGTCACAGTGGTTGAGGCACTAAGCTACTAGCTGCCTGCACAATGGTGGGCTGCTGGAAGCCACAGCCCTCGCTGTCGGTACTGGTCTGTAGGAAGGCGATGAGCCCCCCAGGAAAGCCCTTTCCTTGGCGTTTTTGGAACATGATGGCGCGCAGACACCTTGAGGATGTGGGCACCCAAAGGAGTCCCTCGAGGCACTTGTCCCTTGGCAGCCAGGTAATCTTTCGGGTTCATAGTAGTCGAGGCGAGGCTTTCCTATTGCTTGTGCCGCCGATGTAGCGAGATCTATATCGTACTTGTAGGTACTCAAAAGACCCAATATTCTGCACGCTCGTCGTTCGCACATTTCAAACAGGTCAAGAGACTTCATGTCAAGAGCTACCTACAATAGTCCTGAACATCCTTAGCAGCCAACGAAAAAACTCGTCTCCAGAATCTCAGGCGCCTACGTTCCTTCACCTGCAGTGCACAGAATCTCCGGGCAACGAAGAATCTTCTTGCAGCGTCAACACGCAGCTCCTCCTCCTCCTCCTCCTCCTCCTCCACTTCTTCCGATCTTCTCTGCCTTCTCTGCCCTGCCCTACTGCCACAAGAAAGCCCCAATTAGCTCGATTTTGTGAATGGCAGACGGACATGGGCAACTTGCGGCCTTGTCCCAGGTGTCCCAAGGATCGATCTGGCCAGTGATTTCCGCATTCCACGCATCCCAAACCCGAACCTGAGGAGGCAGTGCGGCAAAGTGATTTGCAACGCCACTCACCCGCCAATTTCTCAATTTGCCTCTATGTAGACCAGGAAAGCCAGTTCTAAAATAGGTAAGAAGGTGTCGCGCAAGTGGCTCAGGGCTGCACGAGCTCATCGTCCGCCATGATGCTTTCCTAACTACCGTGGTAAAGACCTAATGCTGTGGGGCTTTCCGGACTGTATGTCCATCTGCCAGACTGGACTGCACTTGGTGTGTGCGGGAGGGTGCAAGTTTCCCGCGGGGGCAGTGATGCTGGCGGCTCTCATACTGCAACTGTGCTACATGAGTTCTTTGAACCAAACTGCAGAGCAAAGATGCATGGGTGGGACATCTCAAACTGGTTCTCATTTAATTTGCTGCTATGCTGTCGCTGTATTGCTGCTGGAGCTGCAGCCGCAAGCCATGGCAAGTTTACATTGTTTTGTCAACCTTTGATTCTGATGATGCTACGCAGGGCAGTCCGAAAATGACTGTGACGGAGATTGTCAGACATGCCCGCCTTCCTTCTGTTTCATACTCTTCAGCAGCGCTAGTTGAAGGTAGGTATGTTCAAACACAATGTTCAAAGCTGCCCGTGTCAGCTCGCATCATTGCGTTTGAGGTGGCATTATGTGTGGCGGGGATCATTTGCTACTGCTGATGTGCCCTGGACACCCCGAAAACCAAGAGCACACCTCTTTTGCTGCCGACGCAGGCCCACATAGGGCCCACTTGTTGGGGTGAAACAAAATCCGGGAAGCAAGTGCTGGCTCGCCCTGGTTGCAAGCTCCTGGTGTTTCAAAATCTGGTGTCTGTCGTGTCTCTCGGTACAACACGATTTCTGTGTTTCTTCATGTTTGGGTATAGCGAGGTCCAATTTTGCATACGTTCCCATGTCTGGCCTTGCGCTTTGGTATGACTGGCCAGCACTTCTCGCTTGGCATGCAGCATGTGCTGCAGTCTACCTGTCCTCAGTCATGATCTAGCTTTATGGTCATGGATGCCTTCCCTTGGGGGGCATCAGGATTGGTGCGTACCTGAAGCGGCACACGAGCGAGTGAGAGAAATTGCAAGGCCGTCGCAAGTTCACAAATGACACCGCCGGCAATATGAAAAACTGCAAGGCAGCTCTCTGCACCCTGGCGCACCCAGTTGGCTTCGGCTAGCAGCCGCTTATCCACCTGAGGATGGCATGCTTGACCTCAAGCAGCCGCAAAATTCAGCCACATCCAACCTGCCGCTCGCAGGCAGGACGCTGCAGCAAAGGCACGCGCCTGCCAAGCACAAACCGTCAACTGGCATACTACACACAACGGCAAACTGCATTTTATCACAAGGCGTGGAAACATCAACAGCTTTCTGCAAAAGCTGTGAGGCGAACCTGCATGGCTCCGACCAAAGATGGCCCTGAGTCCGGCTTGTGAAGGCCTACTTTACCCTTAGGTGCAACTCTGTTGCAAAACTGGCCTAAAGGCTCAGTGCTTACGGACACTGAGACGACCACTCGCTGTCGCTTGAAGTGAAGCTTGTGACCACCTGGTTCAGGAGCACAGAATCTGTGCATTAAAAAGAGGGACATAGCGGGTCTTCATGTGCATTCATCATGCAGCAGTCGAGTCTCTGGCTGAGCAGGCTTGTCCTCTCACGGCAGCTTTCTGAATCCAAGCCAGAAGCATATCCAAGCACTTCCAAGCCTCTGCTCCATAGCAGTCAGCTGCAACATCGACCTCAGGTTTATCTTCTCCCGAGGCTAAAGCAGCAGAACTTCGGCAAGCAAAGCCCATGACCTCGCGGGCATGGGCTCCTGCACCTCGACACGGGCGGAACCACATATCTCAAGCAGCATACTGCAAAAACTTGCAAAGAAAGAACAGTAAAAGACTTCTCCTCAACCCCGAAGAGACCAGGAACACTCGATGAATCCTTACGCAACACCAAAAACACAATTCCACTTGCGAGGTTGCTTTCTCAGCCGAGGCAAGAACTTCTAAACTGACATATCTAATTTGAGGGAAAGCCCCCACTCATCTGGGCCCGGGGCGGCAGCGCTTGCCAGACGCAGGAGCCCTCGGGAATACTTCTTAAGTCTCACGTTCTGTACTGTATTTACAGAAGGGGGACTGCCCCCGATCCTCAAATATCGCTGGCTTCCAGGTCAAACCACGGTTTTGACGTGATTCAGACTGCAGGAAACTTTCCCATGTCGTCTCGTGGTACAGTCAGAACAGAGGTTCGCAAGTTAATAGCTAGATGTCAGCATTCGGTGCACGATCGATCCTTCTGGTTCAAGGCTTTGCGAACGGACCAAACAATGACCCCAGTATACAAGCATCTTGCATTTTGCCTCGCATGCATTCTGTAACGTTTTCAACCTGTGAGGCCCCTCACTCACTCGTGTAAGACATGATTTTGAGGTTCTGGCCAAGGATCAGGATCCACAGCTTCATTCTTGGCCCTATCAAAGGCCCAGCAGCCCCATAGCCTGGCTGCTTGAGCCGCGGGGCGCCGACGGCGCCTTTCTGCATGTCAACTCCAGGCCTGGCTGATCTCGCCAAATTCCAAAGACGCAATAGCAGCGGCACCGGGAGGAGTGGGAGCAGGAGCAGCAGCAACAGAAGTGGAAGTAGAAGACGAAACATCCGTGTCATCCGTAGAAGTAAGTCGTAGCAATGGTAGTCATAGTCACTGATGCAGCAGCACCAGTACGATATAGTACGATGTAGCCTGAGAACGCAAGCAGCCTTTCTTTGTTTTCATCTCGCGCAGTGAGTGCTCAAGATGAGGCGAAGGGGAAACAATCACCACTCTGCTCCCACTTGTTCGCAGGTGCCTTTGGCTTCAACTTGGGGGACGTGGAGGGACCCCTGCTTGCCTCGGTGATGATCCTGTTTGTCTACTGCCACTGCGACCACTACTACACCAACCAGCAGCGACGAACACCACTGCTACTGCTACTACGACCACTACCATCGTCCACCATCGTGACTGCTGATTCTGCTTCGCTGCTACCCCGGCTTCTCTATGGGCAGGAGTCTCGTCCCGCTGAACTCTTCGGCCGCGAGGTCAGGCTGAGCCTAGGCCGGTCTCACGGCTGGCTCCCTAAAAGAGGCTTTGGGCGATCTACTATCAATCTCTTCAGCTCAGAGCTGGCCAAACATCCCTGGGACCTGGCCTCCTGGGAAGACGCACCTACTTGAAGGCCACTGGGTATAGGTATACATCATGCAGTTCTGGGTGTTCTTTAGTTACAACGACGGCCCCCGTTACCTGTGACCAATTCTTGCGACGACCCATGAGCCTCCAAGTAGCATCAAGAATGCTGCCCTGCTGAATGGAAAAAGTCGGAGTTCTTCGTCAGGTGCACAGGTCGCGCTTCCTGCCTTCTCAAAAGGCTGAGGCCTGCAAATGGCAACGAATACGCTTCCAGAGATCCATGGTGCCCTGGAAAGGTTTAGCATGTAGCAGAGGGACTAACAGACTAACAGCACTGGCTATTTTAGTGTACTCGACCAACCCTTGATATGCCATGGCTATTTGGCAGCATCGCGGCTTTACAGCACCCGACTGGAATATTTTTTTTTGGCCCGCCGGGGGCATCGGAGACCTGGTTCGGTGCTCGTGTGCGTCCCCAGCTCAGGGCGCATCACTGGCCAGCGGCCAGGCAGTCAATCGCTTTAACTGCAGCAAAATCGGTTCCTTGCCTTTCGTGAAACGGGCCAGCCGCACATGCTCCCAGCAGACCACCGAGCAGTGTTGAGCTCGGCATTGACCAGGATGGCAGGACCCTACAAGCCTGCGATCGCGGAGATACGTGCCCGCAAAGTCGAGCGCCAGCTCACGGTTTCGGATGCGGCGCTCAGGATGTCCTCACCTGGCTATCTCTCGCCAGAGGGACTGTTCGCAGCCCCGGAACTTCACTTCCAGAGCAAGAGCAAGGTGCACAGCTCTCATCAAGATCCTAACTCAAAGGACAAGCTCTACAAGAAGTGTCAACCAGTGTTCTTATAGAGGTGAGCAAGAACTGGCTGATCTTTACGTCGCCAGCATGGAAAAACACGCCAGCATGCCCACTGCGCAGCATCATGCGCTGAGAGAATGATGTTGCCCAAGCAAATCAAAGCATAAAAGGCTCAGGACTCGAAAAACATTGTTCAGAACTGCAAGCGCACACTACTGATCACGTGAGCCCGCCAGACGGAGGCCTCGGCCTGGATGGAGAGGAGAGGCCATGCCGCAACAAAACAAAACAGATCAACATCCAAGATGCCTCGTCACTTTTTTTCTGTTAAGAGCCTTCCCCCTCCTGGAAAACCAAAAGTCCAATTGGCAGGGCAAGCTGGCTGTGACACTTCCGTCCACAGCCAGCGGCTTTCAGAGGCATGTCCCCGAACAAAGGAGCAGTAGCTTTGAGAGTCCCATGCTACTTACCCAAGGTAGGGAACAGCAGCATGGAAAGCCTTCGAAAATCCCAAGCTAAGTCTGCGAAAGGAAGCACAGGCTGCCGTGGCCCGCCACCACGAAGTCCTCGCCGCATTCAAAGACCAGCCAGACAGGTCCTCTGGCAGATCGCAGTTTGAGATCTGCCAGCTGACCCCTGCAAAATCCAGTGAGCGCTGCAAGTGGCACCTGAGCTGCTGCCTCCTCTGCATGCCCTATGGCCCGCTACCTCCCTGGTCAATATGTCTTTAGGCATTCTTTGCTCAATTTGGCAGTTCAGGCACGCCTCTTGAAGCATGAGGGGTCCAGAGCCAGCTTTAGATGAGATTGTTGCACAAACTGCAAAAATGAAACAAAACAAGAACAACCACCACTGCTTCAAACCTCTATACTACAGGCCATGGCTGTTCTTGAGCTCTAGACCCCACACCCGCGGAAGAAATGTCCGCACTGCGTTGGCAGCAGGAAGAAGGATTGTGGAAGCCCAGCAGCTGCTGACAAGGAAAAGCTAACATTCGTGCTGTTCAAGGTTTAGGGTAGGATACGAATGTGGAAGCTTCAGGCTGCTTCTTACCAGGAACATCCAGGAATCAGGATCTTAGATGTCTTCTAGAATGAGCTGATTCCAAGCTTGGGAGCTCTGAGCCCTGTTACGAATTCCGCAAGCAGATTCAACTACTGAAAGTTGCAAAGCCCAAACGCTGTCCAAAACGCGCACTCGCTGACATGATCCCTACATGCCGGCTTGACTCCCCTATTCTCCCTTTTTACTGCAATGAAATGTTTTCCCTAGTGTTCAAACCTACCTACTCGAAGAACGAAGAGCAAAACCATCAGCAACTGCAAACTCTCCGACTCTCAGCTGGGTGAGCAGCGAAATGGAAAGTTTCTCCAGATCATATTGCAGGTGTACGGTTGGAGCTTGTCATCTTTTCATGTCTTAGATGATTTTGGAACTGTGCCATTTAGCTTGGCGTGGGACTGCGTGAGAAGATTGTGGGGATTGTGATGTTTTTTTGCATCATTGGCTTCGGCAAGGTGGAGTTGCGATATTCTCGGGGTAAAGTTCAGGCTTGATGGATTGAGAGCCCAGAATGGACAGCAGCTTCTGAATAAAGGGACTTCTGGATGCAGTACATTAGACCCAGAGCCTAGGAGTTTAGCCGTGCCAGGAAACTTACAATTACAACATCTTGCAAGCAGTGACAGGTAGCTTCCAGACCCCTCTGGAGGTTCGTGCACATGCCCCTCCGGAATGCTTCCTAGCTAACTGCTGTTTGTCTCCAGGGTTCTGTTCTGTCTATCAAGGAAATGTTAAGTGTTAACCCAAGGTCCACATGCCCAATCACTGCTCACATTGGCTCCAGGCCGAAAACGAATTATTCATACAGTCCATACAATCAGTGCTTTGCTGGAATGCCTCAGTTTGGCCACCTGAGCAGAGCAAAGCCAGGTAGGCGCAACAGCCTCCGAACTACGATATGCAACCGAGCTTGCAAGGGGAATCCCCATTGCCCGCCTATGGCCATTATCTCTTGCTTGGAGCATGCTTTGGGCAGATTCAGCCTGACCTTAAAAGACCTGTCCAATTGATAGTTTACCTCGGCCTCTCCCCTTTACTCAAATTTGTCCAGCATGCATTCTGACTTGCACAAGCCTCTGGTGGTCAGCTGCATATGCAGAGCTGGACAGCCCCCCCAAGATGACCCTCCCGGTCTGGAATGGATTTGTCTATTAAGCCTGGCCTACAAGCTCATCAGCTGGGCTGCAGGCTTGTCTACCTGGTGGACGAACACTTCGTTGGAGACCGTCTCCGTCTCCTGCCAACTTCATAGCAATATCCAAGCAGCCACTGAACCCAACAAGTACATCTCCTTTCTGCGTGATACTGTATAGATTGACATTGAGGGATCCAAAGTTGCGCTGGAAACTCCCACGCCAAGCCGTAACTTACAGCAAGCATTGCTGTGCCATGAGTTGCACAGCAAACCCTGTTTAGCCAGCACCCAGTGGCAATGTGTCTTGAAGTCAAAGTTCCTCCGCTCTTTAAGCCTTGAGCAAATGAGGTCTTTGCTAGCGGCCATCAATCGCAGGCGACATAACTGTGAGACATGCCTCTGCAACTGTGCTCTTCTGCTCAGTCTCCACCTAGGCTGCATGATGTGGCGACCTCGCCTGAGCCGTCATGAATCCAGCCTTTTTCCTGGCACGTCGTTTGACACTGCATCTTCGGCTTGCACATGGGGATCAAGCGGCAGCAGCATGCTCAGCAGTTTTCTGCACTGCACAATCCTTCTGCACAATCCTTTACCGTGTTTCCACTGCAGTTCCAAAAACATGTGGCAGGTCCTCTTGATGAGCTTCATCTTTCGAGTCTCAGCATCGCTCAGGTCGCAGAGCTGGCGGCAAGGAGCAACAACACAACCTTCACCTGTAGAAGCTTTCTGCTGATCCCTTGAAGATGCTTTACCCGAGGTGTTGCTGCTTCATCTTCGTAAAAAAAATACAGCTGGCATCTTCAAGGTGAAATATTGTACCTAGTCAGGGTCATCGTTATCCTTTCTGCAATGCCGAGGTTCTAGTTCCACTGGGTGTGTATGTTTGTTAATCATAGCACTGCGTGCTTGCTTGTTCATGAAGGAATTCGAGATACAATCAAAGATAAATGACTAGCCATTACATAACCCCAATATATAATCCCTATAAAATCCCTCAGTCACCCTATACTATTCCTATTTTCCCCTTAGTATACGAGCGGTGGCCATCTTACCTGCCCTGGCTATGGTAACGGCCAGACTGAGGATTTCCACTGTTGATCATCACGACGCACTGTTGCAGCTGAAACCGCATGATACCACAAACTTGCGATAACAGATGTACTAGTTGGCATGCGAATCTCCGTATCTCTTGCAACCTATAGGAGTTGTATAGGATTTATGAGGGTACGACGAAAAAGAAAATGGAAGCTACATGAAGCTGCTATTTAGGGTTTGCGAACCTCCGCGATCTTCGCCCGCAGCTCTGAGACTTTCGTGTTTGACATGAGGTCGATCTGTAACCTTCATCAAACACAAGGGCTTCTCATAGGGCTCCCTTTTTGAATCCACTATGTCACCTGCTCACCCTATCATACTGAGGATACCCTCGAAGACCGTTGGGGCCTCACGTCCGCCGATGTTCTTCATACATGGGGTTTTCAAGAATTGGGAATTTCTTTTTGGGAGCCCTGGCAGTAAGGATCATTACAATTGGATGTCTATGAGGAGTTCTGCACAAACCTGTAACAGTAGAAAGGTTCCAAATCTGCGAAAGATCTCATCGTGATCCCTACGCCTGTAGTAACCGCTATGGTCACGGTTCTTACAGTTTGCACCGCCTCAGCCAGACTGCGAAAGCTGCGCACCTCTGCGGAGTCGCATCCTCCCAGGTACTGAACCTGTCCACAAGGACATCATTGATGGGATGCTGGAACTCAGGAGCCCCGTTTCGAAAGTCCCCATAATTCACGTTCGACTATGTTGGGGGATTTACGGAAACTACGATTCAGCCTAGGGACTGTGTGCGTTATGCATGCTCATGGAGAACTGCCACGAACGGGGGCCCCTTTGAGGACTCCCCTTCGTAGTTAGTGGTCTGTACGGCAAAACTTCGGAGTTGGGACAACTCCTAGAAACAACTGAATGATACTGCCTGCCTGGTAAGAGTCACCGTCAGAGCCTGTGGAGGCCTTGTCAAATGGTCAAAGCTTGGGGTGCTACTGAGGCTCTGTTGCTACGAAAAACAATTGCCATGTTGGGATTCCAAACAAATCCAGAACCCTGTTGACTGTCCATCTGACAGGGTATGTTGGCGATGGAGGCTGAGAGTATGCAGATCATCCAGGCTGAGCTCCAGGCTTCTCCTCCTTCGGTTTAGGCTTTGGCTTGGGAGGCTCCTTCTTCTCCACTGGCTTCTTCTCCGGCTCCTTCTCAACCTTGTTTTGCGACGCTAGCATGGCAACGCTGTGAGTTGAAGTCGACGAAACATCTGCTGGGACACGCAGTGCCTTTTTCTGCAGCATCTTCCCATGCTGCATCAGCTCTCTGTACAGTGCTTCCAAGGAAACATGGCAACAACCTTTCAGTTGGCAGAGCCAGGGGAAGAGAAGGCCGCTGCCCGTCCCGGTTCGCAGTCACCTTGCAGCCTGCAGCCGTGCGGTCCCCGCCCGCACTGTGAAGGGACATAAAGATGAATAAGAATGAAATTGCCTGTGGCTAATGGGTTAAGGGGCTGCAGTGCATTGACCTCGCAGATTGATTAAGACCTTGCAGTCGGCCGGTTGGGCAAGAGCCTGTACAGCACCTGCACTTTCTGCAATGTCCCTTGCTATCAGTTGTTATATTCTACTGAAACTTGGGCAAGATCTGTGGCACGGTGTGCTTCTCTTGCGAAGTGGCTCGAGCTGCCGGTCTCTTGCAACGAGAAGGTCAGGCCCTCTGCTTGTCAATTTCGGACAGCAGATGGTCTCAATTACCAAAAGCTTTGTGTAGTGAAGAAATCGAAAACCTGCTCTTCCTTTTTAAAATACTTAGGCCTGCCCACGCGTCGAGCAAGGTGCCTCATAGTGTTCACAATGTCTGCACTCCTGGCACCTGCTGCAGTGCGGAGGGTCGCACTGGTCGCGTGAGGCAGAGGTGGGCCCAGAAACTATGTACAATGCGAGCAGGACAAGCGCCTGAAGGCTTCAGAGGCGTGGATTCGTATTGTAGCCTACGCTTATTTGATAGCAATACGGATATGAATAATAATGACAACAATAATACTAATAACAGTCATTGGAATGATAGCAATCATAGTGATAGTACTACTACTACTACTACTACTAGTACTAGTAATATTCAGAGTAATACACAGCTTCTCTCATCACGAATCAACCTGGAGCGCTCCGGCAGCTTTTCGGGTTTCCATCTCATAGCTCCTCCCCCTGCCACATGGGGGTTTCCCAAAATTAGGGGGTACCATTTTGGGGGTCCCAATAATAAGGACTATAATATTTTGGGGTCTTTGTTGGGGTTCCCTTATTTAGGGGAACTACTACATCGGAAGATGGCTGGGGCTGTGGGGTTTCGCTGTTCGAGATGTCAAGGATGGACATATTGGCATTGTTTTTTCGTGAGCCCATTCCAGAGTCCGGTCCAAGATAGCAGGCTAAACTCAAATCAGACATTCCGCGGTGATGTGATTTTGGAACCGATTTTGGAACCCTTACACGTCAGGGTCCCGATGATTAGGGCTGCTAGCTGTTGCGTTTCCAGACTCGCAGGCTTCAGGCCCTAGTACAAGAACTATTATTCTAAGTATTACTAGTCCTAGTAATCCTAGTAGTCGTAATAATAGTAGTGGTAATAGTAGGAGTAGGAGTAGTAGTAGTAGTAGTAGCAGCAGCAGCAGTAGTGAGTAGCAGTACTATTATTAGTATTCCTATTCGTCTTACTGCTGTTACTAGTTGTATTGCCACTATCAAGACCTGAAACCTGAACTCTGCCTTGGAGCGCCGGCGCTGCTCGAGCCGGCGATTGATCTTCTCAGCCGTCTTCTGCATGGCCTATGACGGAGCAGGTCGTTACAAGTACATCATGCACTCAGGGAATCAAGAGTCAAACACACGCGGCATCCCAGGAACTGGAGAGGCTTGACCAGTTTATGTCTGCGGCGGCTGCAGAGATGGCACGCACATGGGAATTCATCTGACTTGCAATGGCAACCCGCGAACAACATGCAGCACAATCGGCCTTGGTGTTCCTGCTGGACTTTTGCCATTTGTTCCAGGATCTGCCAGCAACATCTGCGACATCTTCGACATCCTGTCCTCAATGTGCCAGAAATACAGGGGCTTGAAGGGTGCCACCGAAGAGTTTCCTCACACCGCCTGACGGCCACGGTGTCGGATTCGTGGGTGCCCGAAGACTACGGGACCCACCCTCATGCCATCTTGCCTGTCTAGAAAACAAGCCTACATGCATACTGCATACTCTTCATTGGCCCTGCAAAATACAGTATCAGTATCCCCATAGCATGCCCCCTGCAGGCGAAGAGCTTGAAAAGAGTCCTCATGGTTTTAGAGCCCCCCCTGCTAGCTGTGTCGTGGAGCCCTCAGGCTTGCGGGAAGCACGAGCGCGAGGAGGCTGACGCGCCCAGGGAAGGACAGCCTCAGCTCGTCTAGAGTGGAGGTTGCCACTGGGAGTATGCATCGTGCGAGTGCTGCAGGGCTGTATCTGAAGGCGGACTCAGGGGCTGTATTAGGGGCAATATTTTGTCTTCTCATCAGGTAAGTTGCCAGCACATGAGCTGTACTACCCGCATTTCACAGAACGCAGAGGGCAGCAAGACCCCCAGCGCAAAATTCTCTGGATTTGTGATGAAATCAAGGGACAGCCTGAACAATAGTCATGATCGGGAGAAAAACTTTCCTACAAAACCCGATACCCAAGGTACAGATCTTTATTGCAGGCTGCAGCCAAGAAGCACCTGCCTTCGGAGGCTGCGGCGCCGCGCTCGCGCCTGAGCGGATCCATGGCAGGCAGAAATGTAGGAGTTTGCCTCCAGAGGTTGTGGGCCTTGCGGAGGGATGGAACAGGGTTTCGAATATCAATGTGCTGGTCCCGATTATCATTTGGACTAAGTAGCGTGGCACCACACGGTTCTTATGACCTTTGCCTGAGGTTGAGGAAGAGTGCAGGCCCTCTTCGGCATGCGAACCATGCGATGAAACAGCAAGGTGTTCATCATCTGGGGCTGGCCAAACTCACTGCTCCTCTTTTTGAGTGATACCTGCTGTATCAGCTGTGAGTAGTACAGTCCCCATTGTCATGACCATTTCCATCACTATTCTTCACGGGTCCTGGGTATCGTTGCATCCGCGACACCGAGTCGCGAGGCCCAGGTGGGCGTGGGGGCCTCCCCGCCAACCGCTACACTGGGGCCGGCCTCCTGACACAAAAGCTTGGACTGAAGGGCGACTACACCCTACAGAAGCGTTTAGAGGTTTTTGGAACAGGCAGACCAGGGCAATGCCTCAGCTGAGGCAACTAGCTTTGCTTTTGTGCGTTGTTGAGGCTTGACGGATTTGAGCTTAAGTTGGTCGGCCTCCACCTCGCAGACATCCACCCATGAGCACAGCGTGAGGTCGCTTGCCTGTTCCACATGTCGGATACTGCAACGGCTACTGCAACCTTCCAGTCAGCATGACCATTACAGTATCAAATATTTAGCACTGCATTCCTTTGGCTCTCAGCCCCACTAGCAAGCAATGGCAAGCCAAATGCTCTGGGACGCTGGCAATGCTCATTGTTTCCAGGGCATCCAAAGCCGCCCCATTGCTGCCTGCTGCTGGGGCGCAGCTGGACGCATGTCCGGCAATCTGTGCTGTTTTGGAGCAAGCTGCCTAGGCCCCGCTAGTCTGGGGAAGCATGTAGCACGCTTCGTGCTACGTCCCTGCACTGAAGATCGTTGCAGCTTAGCAACTTTGCAGAGAAGGCCACTCCTCCTTCTCCTCCTCCTGTAACGGCAGGGATCGAGTTCGTCAGCCACTACACCAACAGTGATAACATGTGATAACCTTCCTCATGTGCAACAGGCGAGACGATGTCCCAGCCACTCTCGTCGAAGTCGTCCTGGTCCAGGGCAACCCCTGGACTCTGAAGCAGTGAATTCATGCAGGGCTATCAGCAGGGCAAGACGTGAAAGAAGACTGCCCCGACAATCACCTGGAAATCCTCAGCCCAACCATGCCTCCTCTTCACGTTCAGGCGTAGCTGTGCTTTCGTTGGAGACCTCTGGGTCAGACGACTCGTACCACAGCTCGTGCTCCTGCACCAGACGAGTCAGGCCAGTGAAAGTTGAAGCCGCAACCGCTCAAGACTTTGGAGAGGCCTCAATGCTGTCGAGATGAACTCCCCGCTCAAGATCCAGAGACTGCCTGCGTAGTTCAGCTGCTAAGAGGCCAGAGGTCCCGACGAGACAGCAATTATTGCATGGTCAACCCACGTAGAACATGCGGAATCCTCTCGTGCTGTCCTGCACACATCTACTTAAGCACCACTTGACCGCTTGCCATCCACGGAAAGAGGCCACTGAGTCCATGGCTTTCCGGGATGCTTCTGCACCTCCAATGCTCAGCTCAGGCTGGGAAGGCGGCACAAAATACCCGAGAGCTTCTTAAAGAAGAGCCTCCAACTTAACCGCAATCCAATCAGTACAAGCCGGAGTCTGTATCCACGTGTGATACATGTAGTAGGGCTCTTGCGTCATCCATGCACCCACAACAAGGATTATTTTTCGAAGTTAAGGGCCCCCTAGAGAAAAGGCAAAACAGCAAGCTCCTTTGCATGCGGTCCTGCCAAAAGCATCTCCGGACTTCCGCGAAAAGAAACATTGTCATTGAAGATTGAGACTCCCATGTTCCAAGCGTTGCTCATCAGAGGGGCCTTGGTTCCGCCCATGGGACGGTGCGAAGCACGACGGCACCGTTTGTCGAAGGCAACCTGCCCGCCAACTGCTCTCGAGGATTCATGTTATTACCATGGTGCTCAGACCACTGAGAAATGAGTTTGTTATGCCACTACTCGAGAGGGTTCGCCTGGCCGGCGCAACATCTTGTCCTTCTCTCATGTGAGACGCGGGCAGTTCATGCTCCACGCTCCTCCGTACTTGTATCATGTTTATTGTCCCTGCCATGATCATACTGTGGAAAGATGTGGAAAAGAAAATTTGGGTCACGGAGCCTGCCTCCGGAACGTCCAGTCCGCAGGCGTAGCTGTTGCTGTGCCTCCAAAACAGGAAGGATCATCTGTCATCTGTGCTACAAGTCTGTTCTTAAAGTAGGAATCCAGCTGCCAACTTTTGAGCAATCTGTCAATTCGGCAGGCGTCTAGAAATTAAAACATGCGACCAGCTTTTAGGCTGATCAAAAACAGGTGCATTCGGCCTCGGCATTCTCAGGGATCCCAGGCCACGGGAATGGGGAACAGCTGAAATGCTTCGCTTATAGATTACGACTCGAGCCGAAGAGGCTGGTGCAACGAGCAGGGCACCCTGCAAGGCTACGACCACTTCAGGCAGCCTTCAAGCATAAATTCACTGCACCCGTCTGAACTCCGTTAGATGCCCTTCCGGTCAGACAGCAACACAAAAACCGAGGGTGAAAGCTGTGGGCGCCGAGGGAGTGCGGTTAATCGATCTCCTAATTTCCTAAACTTGAGAGCTTGCCATAGCTTGCCTCAGCACTCAACGGAATAAGCTCCATCGAAACTAGAAATGCCTTTGTTGAGGGCTACCGTCAGATGCTTCTTGCCACCAGGCCGCAGCTGCTTGCCACGGAGGACCACCAAACCTCGGCAGCAGCACAGCACAGATCCTTCTTCTCACTATGAACTCCCTCAGCTGGAAATTCATAGAGATCCAGCTTAAATCCCAATCATCATCTGTGCAAGTCGGAGTTTCCTTAGAGCCCAGCGCCACGGGCGGAGTTGCAACACCTGGTGCAGCCTTGGGCGCAGCCTTTGGCGCCTTCCAGTCACCAAGTTGTGCATGTATCTGGGGTCTGGATCTGACGCACGCTATGGAGACTAGAAGTGCTAAATTCCCTCAAGGCGGGCCGCTTTCCGTATCCCAAGAACCCATGCCATGATTTTCAGGACATCCAACATGGGCTGCCGCCTGCACAGCAGGAGACGCTGGTTTCCCCGACGGCACAGACGCCTCCAGAGGATAGACACAAATAGTTTTCAGGATTGTGACTCCACAAACAAACCATGCCATCGCGCCATTGCGTACTAGCATATACACGAGGAAAAGCTGAACATGGGCCCTGCCCGAAAGAACTATCCAGCATCTCGCCAAAGGGCGAGGAAAGGCAGCATGTGAAAGATATGCTGGTAAAGATGACCAAGAATATCAAGGTTTGGAACCAGACTGTTCGCACTAATACACTTAGTCAGTCTCCCTGCTCGCCAGCTTTGAGCGCAGGATTCCACTGGCTTTCAGCATGGCCTTTTCTGGAAAAGCCTCACGTTCCACAGCCTGTCGTCTGGAGCGATTGTCACAACAGCGGTTCATTATTGCTGCAGAGCTTGCTCATGACCTTATTATCCGCAAATTGTGGCATTGGTCAGTCCCTCTGCTCTAAATCATGAATGGTCTTGCATGGTGCCGGAGGAGTGGCCTGTGTAAGTTGGTCCGGAGCCCACTCCATGGTCACAGCGCGATGGAATGGGATGTGCGAGTAGGATTCCAAGAGAGCGTATGAGAGAACGGGAGAGGCTAAGAGGCACACGAGCAGCAGATCGTATTGGCACATATACACATATTAAGCATCCTTTCAAAACCATGTTGGCTCTCACCGTGTCCAAATGCAAATCTCCGCGAGCCTGTGGTGCAGCCGGTGCTGGTATCGGCGCCGGCGCCGGCGCGGCCTGCAACAAAAAGATGAATGTCAGGAATCAGACTGATACCCCGAAAGACACTACGACTGACCCGGACAGTCGTGCCAGCTTCAAGGACTCTTGTCTTCACACGGGACCCCAAGAAACATCCACATGCTTGAACGACAGTCCTGCTGTCATCTTCGGTGCTAAAATGAAGCTTCAATGTTGGCTTCCATGTTCGTTTCCAATATCCCTGTATGCCCCTACATAGCCCTACAATCCCAAACTCCAAAAACCCTCAACCTTACTGCGGACCCTCTGATTCCACTCCAGGCCTCCTCGGCTCTTTTCTTCACCATGGGTAGCTTGGCAGCGTAGGCCATACGGCTCAGGTGCATGGAAGCTACAACCTTCTCCTGTCAACCGACATTCCAGACATTCGATGTACGGGAAAGGACTTCGGGGGAACGTGTCGGAGATACCTCGACATCCTTCATGCCGTTCTGAGCTGAGCTGATCCACCTCAGCAGGCCAGGAGCAATTGCTCAGCTCTGGGAAGCTTGTCAAACATCTTGTTGAAAAGTCACCTGCAAAAGACTGGGGGCCGAGCGCGGCCATGATGGAGGTACCTTTCTCTGTGGCTTCGATGCCATATTTGGGCAGGACCTGCAGGAGGAATGACACCAGGCAGGACGTGCCTGCCTGCAATAAAGCCCCCAGGCAGTGATTTTGGGCTTCAGAGGTGACTGGAGAATTTGGAGGTGGCACTGCTGTGGATTTCAGCACTTGCCTCGAACTGGACATTTCGCGCTTCCTTCCTTAGAGGTGCCGGCTACTGTAGCGGGTCTCAAATGCACCGGCACGGCTTGGAGGTCCTAGAGAAAATATATCAGACTCTCTTATCTTTCACAGGCTCGACAGTAGAAATCCCGCGATTCCCATGTGGTCGCCAAGGCTGTACTGTTTGAGCTGAAAGCTGAGATGGGAGACACCTGTCATGGTGCAGTAAGACTGGGTTCTGCCGAGGAGCATCAGACTGCGGCGATCCTCACAAGCTTCAGCTGCCTTCTGGTACCTGGCTGCGAAATTTGCTCGATCGTTTGGCAGCTCTCTTCCGAAAATGCCAAATCCAGCAAAAATAGCAGACTGCTCATCACGCAGTATCTGCCATATGACACTGAGAATCCTGCTATTGAGTTAGGGTAGTCAGGCTCCCTGCAAACACACACAGGCGCTGAGATACCTCAACAACCCCAGGATTACGCAGCACACCTAAGTCTCTCGCCCAAGAAGACAGCTATGATGAGGTACTGACTGCCCCTGAAAGACAGTTCGGCGCACTCCGGCTGGCAGAATCCCTGATTCACCTCGTCCAGGAGCTTGCAAACCTGCCAAATCATGGGCGGGTACTGTTTCAATGAACAGGGTCCTTCATTGCTGCAATGCAAAACGTGATTTCATGAGCATGTCTTACCTTCCACCTGTCTTACTTGCAAGTCCGGAACATGATGCGCGCCCAATGGGCCGATTCTGAATTGTGATAGACATGAGCGCGGATTGCAAGGAGAGTCTCTACTAGTGCACGCTTCGGTGTTTAGAAAGAGCTTATCCATTTATGCCAAGACGCGCGAGCAGTTGCGTGTCCTAAAAAAACTTATACTGCCTGCACTTTCCCGATGTCATGGAGCACCCTGCACGTGAATAGGTAGAACCATCCTCACTCGGTATGCAGAAAATCCATAACATGATACAGCCTGTATACCACAGATGCCCTGAGAAGTCCTATAGTCCTACCTAATCCATACAGAGTCCTGATGAAATGCGCTCACGGATTGCTCTGATGTCGATCTTGGCATGCCACACCCATGCCACACAATGTAGCGGTTTTAACTTAACTTCATCTGGGCCTCGGCTTCTGACATGTCTGCATACATTTCCTAAATGCTGGTACGGACAAGAAGCCACATCATCTGAAAAACTCTAAACCGTACTCCCTATAGCCCTTGTTATATACACGTGGGAGTACATAAGGACATATGGTAGTTCCCTTAAGTAGGGGAACCCCAATATAGACCCCTAAATATTATAATCCTTACTATGGGGACCCCCAAAAGCGTACCCCTAACTTTGGAAACCCATGTAATACAAGCCTACATACGCCTAACGAGGATTGGACCGCCGCCTGGTCCACTCGCTTGGCCAGCGGGGCGTTCAGGTTCCAACCGTTTACGCTGGTACCGCCCCTCAGGTCATCAAGGGGCTTTCTGTTTTCTTTTGTGTTTTTGGCTTTTTTCGATGCTGTTTCGGCTTTCTGTCAAGAGGCCGTTCTTACGCTTTAGGCTCTAAAACTCTGTGGATGGGAAGTCTAGCAGAACTATAGTGTGACGGATTTATCACATAGATCCAACGGAACCTGCATGTTTCTGATGAGGATAATGACTTTGACATGCTTTACGAAGGCTATGAGCCCTAGGGATGCTCTTTCCAGCGACTTAGCTTCCTGGGAGTCTGAAGGGAATAAGGGAATATGATCCCTATGCCACCCCTATAATATGTTCCTCTGAGCCACCAGAAGAAACCGAGCTACTGGAAAGAAGGCTACACTGTGAGTGTTCGGTGACTTATGGCTGAAGGATCTGTTTTTAAGTAGCCAGAAGCTGCTTCAGCAAACTCCCATAGTCAAGACACGCAGTTGTCGAAATTGCCAATAGAGTTGGCACGCGCATCTTGCCCAATCACTTCGTACCCCTAAGAATGCCGTCTTCCCTCTCGTAAGCGATAGGTCTCACGCCACAACAGACCAGAAAGTAAGTGCAGCCAAAAAGGCCATTGCAACTACAAAATGTCTACCAACTTTGTTGCTGATAACCCCACCTTTCAAAGCACCGTTGCGGTAAGGGGTATCGCCATTTCAATTGCCAAGGTCCGCTCGAAAACTTGGCCATGACGCGCATAATGGCAGTCACCTGCGAGCAAGTGTGTAGTAACAGTCGCGGCGGCAGCAAACGGCGGGCGGTAGTTCTTGACGGACAACTGCAAAACAACTGCAGGACTTACAAGAGAAGTAGCTGAGGTCATGAGACTCGACATCTGCAAACTCGTTATCAAAGTTGTTCATACTAATGCTGGCACTTGCAGCGGCTGTTTGCTAGTTTCACTTCTCTCGCCCTATCGTTGCGCTTATAATGGACCCTTACCAACCCTCCATATGCTTAGGTGTCATTCGCGCCTCCAACTTGGAGCCCTCTCCAAGCTTCACTTCCTGCATGCTTCTTCCTATGAAGGCTTGGTCTTGGTTGTTGATGTCAAGATGACTTTTACTTGGACACGACCAAGATCGACGAAGCCTGGTACATGTCCATGGGAACAGACCTTGGAATGGCCACACTAGAAAAGTAGTAGGGGCAAAAGGTATGCTTGCAATGATGCAGTGCACGTGTAATCAATCGGTTATCATTGCTGTAGCTTGGCATCCGCACCTTTCCAGGCTAATGTCCTCTGTCCTGCAACATCTGGCATGCAATCAAGGCAACTGCCATGTTTACAGAACCTGCCTTTCATGCCTGTCTATTCCCGCACAGTCCTGGGACCCATCGCTTGCTTGACGATTCCCACGACATCCTGCTCAAGCCACGGATCCCAGTCATGACCACGAAGAAATGACTTGGTAATGCTTCCCCTTCTCGGTCCGGCTTGAACTCCACCTTCATCCCGCCCAGCGACTCAACGAAGCGCAGAAGCCGCCCGAGGCAAGTCCTTCCAAAGCTGGACCCAAAGCCTATTTGTAGTCATGGACTCTTTCATGTGAGCTCTCATAGTTTCACGGGCCCCTCTATGCCAGGTTCCATTCCCATTGCAATCATCCCCAGCATGATTTTCTGCTTTTCGAGATTGCACAGAGGAAGTGAAGCAAAAGCCCGCGTCCCGAAAGGCGCGCGGATTTCGCAGCCGCCCTCCACACCCCACATGATGTAGGTGGCCTGAAGCTCATAAAGTTGGTTGGTGCGCCTCGTGTTTAGGCACGCCCACTGACACCCGCCTGCATGGTCTCATCCGTCTGTGCCACCTGTGGGCGAGAAAAGCTGAGCGTGCATTGGATTGGAATCCCAGCCGCAGTTCTCGTTCAACTGAGCGGACACGGAAACTTGACTGCAAAATTCTTAGACCCAGAAAGCTCACTGAGCCCAAACCACCCACGCAGATAGAAAAAGGCCTGTGAAAGCCTCCATCAGGAGTCAAAAGGAATGCAAATGATGATTTGGGATGTCTTTACGAGATGTGACGCATGCTCCAGCAACAACTGGAGCACTGCTCAGGATGAGTCAGGCCTCTAAGCAGAAGCAAGCCTCAAACTGCTAAACTTCTGAGACATCCCTGGTGTTCCCAGGCTGTCTGACCTGCTGACTCAGCTTTTCGATGGCGGCAGAGGCCGGCAGCGGCAGACTCACCTGGGCGTTGGGGGATGTTGGTTTCGATGTTGTTGTAACAGAAATAGTAACAATTATGATAATAGTAACAGTAATAACAATACATAGTGAACCTGGAGCCAACCTTGCTCCGGGGCTGGGGATTTGGGATTCCCGCAGGGTCCAGAGTTTTCGGTTGACCCATGCTTGACCTATGCTTGACCTGTTACAAGGCTGAGCACGTCTGCTTCTCTTGCATCACTTACTTGAAATTCCTGTTTGACGCGCACCAAGAAATAAAAACAGACGAGGGAAGCCTGCCACGTTTGAACAAAGGGATGACTGCATGCTGCCGAACTCTGAGCCTAAGGCTCCCTTCTCGACAAGCTCTTTGGCAAGTCCAGGGTTTTCGGGGTTGACCTCTGCCATGCAGCATTCAAGAAACCCTGAGCCCCACCGTGACTCTCAGCACGCGGCGCGAATAAGGCGACCACCCGGGAATCTGAGCAGGTATGCAGTTCACTCTTTGCTGTAGAGGGGGAGGCGGCAAGGCGCCTCTGCACGACCTTCTCCAGCTCACGTCTAACAGTTGGAACGGTGAGCCCACAGCCCACCTCAGCATCAGGAAATTTGGAGCGTCAACTAGCTTCGCTTGCCCCAAGTCAAATATATAGAGCTGATTGAGGCCTGCACAAAGGGACTATGTCACTATGTCCACTTATTCTCTGGTTTCCTCAAGTTACTGGAGCAACTTAGTGACCGGCTTCCAGGCAGACGACGTTGAGACCTCGAGACAAAAAAAACTGCGAAAGTGCAGGTTTCATTCACAGAAAATCCATTTGTATAGTGATCTGCTTCTTCTTTGTACTCACAGGCAGCGCATTACATGAAAAATAGTTCAAGTGGATATTCAGTCGGCCAGCCAGTCACTCAGCAAGTCACATATCTGGGACAAAGTCTGGCAGATGGGCTGCTTTGCGCCATGGCAAGGAACGGCGGGAGAGTAAGGTTAGTCTGCAACTGAAATCAATGCAGCCGGGTTGCTTTTGACGTCTGGCCGTGATGCCAGGCCATTGACCCACGCATCATACCTACTTGATGCCCAAATCAAGAAAAAGCGTCGACAGGCCAGAACTCTCCGCACACCTGGTGTTCTGCGCCCCGCGGCGCGCCCGCGAAAAGCCCTGGCGTATCTTCAAGAAAACACTTTCTACTGCTCACTTCCGGTCATGACCTGCCCTTTGTGCAGCTGGAGAATCGATGTCAAATTACTGTGTTCCAGCTGACTCATCGATGGCTCTGCAGAGTAATTTACGTTCCTGATGTAAGGAAGCAAACAAACCCGAACAGGCTGTCCCAATGCACGCAGAAGCCACAGAATCGCCGCCGAACATCTGCACATTGGGTCTGGCGACTGCCTGCCGGGCCGTAGACCGTTTGGATTGAGGTCTAGGACTTTTGAGAAGTAATCAGAAGCGTTCAGCGGGCCCTGGAATGGGAGAACCTTCGACAATTCAGAGCCGGGACCCCATCCAAAAATCTGTCCCATTCTGTTGTGTGAAATCATAAGAACTCAGCTGGCACTACGGAGCATGTAAGCCTGCGAAAGCCGTACAACATCCAAGGTTAAATTCATCTTTGCAATCGGTCCCTGAAAAGTCATGTACATTTTCTCACCCAGAATGCCGGAAATCTTTTCTATAGAATTGGTAGGGGGCCCCGTCCGATCCATGCCCGAAAGGCTCAAATATGTTTGATCTCAGAAGCGAAAGCTCCACTTTGGCACTACATAAGCAACACCTGTCATATATTAAGCCAATAGAATCTCTCAAAGCACCCAAATCAAACCGAAAACGAAACATTTAGGAAGGACAAATTCTGACTCAAACTGTGCCTTGCACTTGGGACAGACTGGCAGCGCCTGAGGTGAGCTCAGAAGCTGGGACGCTGCAGTTCAAATCTTCCAATGGGCTCAGGGCTCAGTACGGCTCAGCGGTTTTTGGGCTTAAGGCTTACCAGGAGGATCAGCACAAATACAGACTAGCAAAGGACGCAAGGAAAAAAAAGTAATGTTGCTTGAAACGACGCCTGTACTACGGAAACTATTCTTTAAAGTGTGAGTTGGCAGTACCATCAGCAGGGAAATGTTTGGCTGCTAGGCACGGCAACCTCATTTCCTGCGTGCCACGTGTTCCAAGGTCCTTCCAACAAAAAGGGCAACTGGAGAAGAAGGCTTCAAAGGAGCCGGATCCATGATCTACAGCTGAAGGCTGTAGGGCTTGAGGGAGTGTTGAGATTCAGGCTTTTGGGTTTCGGGTCTGCTCTGGCAAATTGAGCCTCTGCAGATAGCAAACCGGCTCCTGGGATATGCGCTTGAGGTAAAAAATGTCCCATGCAGTACCTGAGAACGAAAACTAAAAACTAGTGTCCAAATTCGTGGCTGAGAAGTGCTAACCCTTGATACAGCTAGGTGGCATTAAGGCTTCTTCCAGGCATCTTCCACCCAAGGCCCACACTCCCTGCACCCGATGGGTCTGTGGATCTTCCGCCAGCGATAAGTCTGTTGGGGCCTGTTGCATCATGGTTGCAACACCAAGGTGCCTGGCTGACAGCAGGGAGCCTTCCACACATCCGGGCAGCAGGGCTTGGAGCACTGGAGCCACTTCACCGCCCCATGAACCTGGGGACAGCGAACAAAAAATACAGCAACGCAGCTGCATAGGGTAGAGAACAAATCTCAGGGCCCGCTGCCTCCAGCACGCGGTCTGCCGACATGCCAGAAGTTATCCTCGCAGGAGCACGTAAAGCTAGCAGTACCTGCACATATAGTCCATGTACTGCACTCCAGTGCACGAGTGCCCCCCGGTCCAGTGGCTATCAATGTTCGACGTGAAGGAAAAGAAGCCGAAGGGACACCTCTGACCTGAGGAGCGGCTAGTAGCGGCTACTAGGGAAAAGGAAGGAAACACTGAGACAAAGATTATACAGGAGCCTCAACGCCAGTAATTATATGTTCGCGACTTGTTGTTGCTTCTGTGATTCGTACTGTATGGGATCGTTCTCCAACTTGAGCTGAACATACTACAATTATGCATCAAGAGTTGGACACACATGGAAACGGGGCATCACAGCTCACCATTTGAATCATGCATGGTCTCAAGAAGCAGGGCCACAGTTTTCTTAGTCGAGCGGCCGTGTCCTGTCCAGAGACAGTAGTTCGCTTCTACATGCATGATCTCTGCCGGCAGCTGCAAGCGTTACACAACACTTGAAGCAGAAGAACAAGAAGCTTCTGTAGGCCAACTTTTGTCCAGCGCTCTTTGCGTGTCTCGCTGCATGGGCGTTTGTGGAGATGAGAACCCCTGCGGTGATCTCTTGTTGACAAAAAATCATCGTCAACATAAACAAACGCAAAGGGATCCGATTCCGACAAGGCCGTAAATCCATTGCTACTTTGAGTTGCGCAACGGGTCTATAGCGCCACGATCTTCTTCGACGGCACATGGAGCTATATCAGAGTAAAACTTCCTCTTGTGGTGGCACTGTGCATGGAGGGGGGAGCACCTTGTTGGGATCCGGCCATCCAAACCAGCTTAGAGCACCACCTCTAGGTATTAGTCAGCTGGAGGTTGTCCGCTGCCAGCCTCTAAGAAGACTGACATCGGAGCGTGACTGAATGCTGTCTTGTAAATATGTTTCAGGTTTGTGGCTGTGCACCTGACAACATCATTGCAAGAGGTCAGGAGGGGTGACTGTAGCATCAGAGGGCAGTCTTGCAGGTTGAACCAGCCGAGAAAAAGACAAGATATTTCTTTTTGGCACGTTCAATGCGCTGGGATCCCGCAACTTACGGGAACCAGCCACATCTTTGCGCTGCCTGCGTTACATTCCATAGTCATGCCGAGGAGGCAAGGCATTTACCGGTGGTCGCTCAAAGTTCCACATCTGCATCGGTAGACCGCTGGGGTGGCCCAGAAACCGCCACCTGCCAGGCTAAAAATTTAGCAGCAGCACGACATGGTACGACCCAAGCCAGTAGTTCTGCAGGCCTGCCACGTGTCAGTCTGCACATCGAGACCCAGTCCTTAACGACATCGAAAAACAACAAAGCTGTCTTTGACGGAGCCTTACAAGAGAGCGCGTCTGCCAACAGGTGAAAAAGACTGCTCTCAGCTGGTTGAAGCAACGCCAGATGCTCACTGGGCCTCCTCGCCTCCTCCACTATAAATACGACAATGACAGACACAACACATCCCAGCCAAGAATCGTAAGAGCTTTGTGCATCCTTGTTTGGGAGCAGCATGGGTCCAGCCCACTGACCTGGAAGACGGTTGAACTGGGAGACTTCAGTCATCCTCCAATCATTTGATATGTAGCATTATGTAGCCTGATGGGACGTCCAGCTCATACATCTCATCGGATGTCGTCAACGCCAGAGCCTTAGACAAGGCGCTTAATCCACTTCCCCCTGATATTCAAAGCCTCCGCTAATATGAAGTACAGGTTCACACAATTCCAAGTAAAATCAGCTGAATTAGGGTGGATCCGTAGCATGACTTTGAAGGGTTGGGGATCTCCTTGATTTTCTAGTTGTTGATTGTTCTTGAGTTATGTTTGAAAAAAGGATTCTAGATAAGCTCCAAGAACAAAATCTAAAATCCGAATCCTGAAAACTGAACCTTTCCCAACCCTCCCAGCCCTACCCAGCTTGATATGTTTTAAAGCTGGAATTCATGATCTTCTTACATACCCCCCCTAATCCTTCAATCTCTTGCAAGTGCGATTGGTACGGCTAGATGACTCACCACTGGCATGAGCAACACAAAACGTCATGATGAATTTACGAGAGTCCTGCTTTTGGTCGCACACCTGTTTAATCCCAACTTCCCGACATAATTACAATCCTCTCTGTTGCCAGGCAACACGTCCCATCCTGACCGCAACAGCACTGAACTTGCTGCCCCTCAGTTGAGGTCATGCTCCACATGTTCTCTTCCCTGTGATGGTCATGGTGTGTTAGCATAGATCGGGCCGACCCAACCAATTCCAAGTACATTGGCAAAGGAGCATGTGGAACGATGCACGCACAGCACCCAAGTTGATTAGGTGGAGACTGGGTGGAGCCGGAGGAATCCTTGCAACAAGCACCCTCCTGGTCACCCAACGAACCTAAAACTACTAATCACTACCTATAAATGGACCAGGCGGAGCATGCGGAGCGTTCCATATGTGGATGAACATATATTAGCTTCTAGCACACTTGTAGCCCTGTAGCATTTCAAAACCATGCGCATGAGCATCTTCTTTGATTGCCACGCATACGACTGCATACGTCGTGTATGGCCTACCTGCCTGTTCACCTGTAAACACACGTACATACACATGAGAACCCCCCCAGAGCCGCCAGGGGGCTTGACAACAGGTGCATTCAATACACCAACTTCCTTCCACTTGTGTGGCTCTCTTCGAAAGGCGATGAGGCTGCCGTCACCTGAGAAGCACTGTATCATAACCAATAACAAGAAGATCATACTATAAGACCTATAACCCCAATATTATAGTAGTTTCCATTTTCCTTTCCATTATCCCATATACCCCCAATATACTATATGACCCCCATACGTGCAGAACAAACTTTGGAACTCCGTTGCTTTGTCCGTCGGTGTCTTAGGGCCCTCGCGAATGGCGATGGCATCGAGATGGTATATGCCCTGCCCAGCCCAGCTTTGCGTTTTTCAAAATTTAGCGCCACTTTGGGTGCAGCAAAATTGTAATGTCAGTATTGTAATGACAGGGAACCGTTGTTAGTAACATTCCTTATCATTCCCAATTATTGATAGTCCGCATATCCTAAATGTTCCTAATGCTCTCGATGATCTTTATTTGCGCAGCTTTCCGAAGGTATTCCGAGTCCAAAAATTTAAAACCTCTGAACTCTGGCTATTTCATATTCTTCCTGACATTCCAAATTTGCTGCGGCATCTCTGATGTTTGGGGGACAGTTCGAAAGGCTATTGACACCCTCCGGCTAGAGATAGACATGCTTTGGCGGTTCATGTGCTACAAAAAATATTCGAACATTGCTGCATCTTCTGCGAGTGCCATCAGTACCAGTGCTACTGGATACAAAATCCTTACAATGATCCTTTACCACTAGTTGCACTCATTGGGTGATTGGGCCAACTTCAGCCTGGAAACCTATCCCACACTATCTGATGCAAACGCTGATGCAACTTAGTCTCACAACCTCAAGGCCCAGCACAGGAGTCCGTAATCGCAACGAATCCCACTCAAAAATGATTGCGAGATGTTAGATGTTCAACCTGACTCATAAACACTCAGAAGAAATTCATGCCATCGGCCCAAAAAAGCGGATGATGCCTCCAAGGGATTGCGGTCCACAGCAAAATCATTCAAGCTTGTGGCATTGGACACCCAGAGTTGCTCCTGCACCTGGGCCAGGCATCTCAACAACCGATAAACCCGAGCCAAGGAACCTTGAACAAAAATCGCAGGCAAATTCCTGCTTCAATGGCCTTGCCTAGTACCGAAATGCCAAAATGCTTCTGACTTGGATTTAAACCTGAAGCAGAAACTGAAGCGATGCTGAGCTCACGACCTTCGCCCCAGAAAGCCACGTGCTCTGGATACCTTTCCTTACAGTCCAGGTTTAAGGCCGTCAGCAAGGGCCAAAGCTGGCATTACCAGCTGGCAAGCTTCCGCTAGAGCACACAAAACTGATCTTGAATTTCTGACGAAGCGGCTCGCAGGTGGCGAGCACCTCGCCTTGCTGGCCGAAGTCCACAGCCAGGATCTTGGCGCCCTCGCAGGCGCCAAATTCCAGCCAGACATTGCCCTCCTGCATCAGGCACACCAGGCATCCGTAAAGGCGAAACTTCTAGCCTCTCCCAGGACACGTGCCTCTGTTAAAATCTGCACGACCACGGAATCTGTGACGACATAGTGCTCTCCTTCGATTGCTGAACTTCCAACCAGTCCCGAGCATCAGTCATCTCAACAATCCGTGCCTTCGAGAGTGCACCCAAATGAGGTCACAGTCCGCCACCTTTTCTGAAAAACGATTGCCCGGACCATGAAGATAAAACTGCTAAGCAAATTTCCTCAGGTACACACGGAGTCTCCAGAGTGAATTCCTGCATGGTACCGCTGAGAGAGACGTGCTGAAAGAGCTCAGTAGCGGCCACGATGGACCACACCCAAACCTTCCAAGTAATCTGCGGCACCAGACGTTCTCAAAGCTACGACCCTGTGGTTGGACCGCACATGTCTGCACTTCGCAGGGGTGCCTACCCAAGGGCCAAGCAGGGAGACCATGACTCATCTGTTTCTAGCACAATCTTTCGCGTTTCCTGAATGTTGAAGTGAGGTTATGTTATCCCAGTCACGGTGTGCAGCTGAGAGGCCATGGTCCAAAAAAGACACACCAGGCCCTGAGTTCATCGTATACTCACACAAGCACTTGCAGGGAGTGCAGGAGGACGAGCAGTTCACAGATCTTGCAAGACACTCAACTGCGCGAGCTTCCAATTTTTCCTCCCTCACGACCTTCAACCCGTCAGCTAAGGCGCCATGGCAACTTTGAACAGGAAGTCCGCGGAAGGCACGAATGTTCGCATCCTGTCCTGCTCGTGGCTGGTGGTTGACACGAGCTCACCCTCGCACGGAGGCCAAGCCCCCACTCCCATAACCCCCGGCTACAAACTGCGGTCCCACAAAACACCCTCTTACCAAAAGGACAGCGTTTTTTTAAGAATCCCGTCGGCTCTTTTACAGCGTCTAGGCCTCAGGGTTAAGGCTGTGTACTCATTTAACGGGAAGTTGTGAATATCCATGCGGGGCCTCTATGCGACTATATCCTCAGGTTACCATCATGCAACTCAGGGTCCGAGATATTCTCGAACTGAAAGAGGAAGCTGTTGACACCAGTGACCGGCTCGCCTCTCAGTGCGTTCCCGGAGTCTTCCCAACTATCATATCACTATTAGGATGAACCCTACTCATCATAGCATACTAGCAGCCTTAGCACCAGCAACAGCGACACAACAACTGCCACAGACTTCAACACCCATCCCGTAAGATTGCTTGAAATGTTCCTAGTACGAGTTCTCTCTCCTCGTTGGCGGATGCTACACAGTACAGTGATGACAGTGTGCAATGCGGACCTGTATATCCTACAGTATCAAATGGACCCTCATTTGGCAAACTGACCGTATGGCAAAAAGAAAACCGACAACGAGATCGAAGGCATCTCCATAATGTCATAAACCCTTGACTGCAGCTCACCCCCAGGACTGATGTTGGGGGGCACTCGACAAGTGGTTCCAGATAGTTTCGGCACGGCTGGCAAGACTTCAAGATAGGTAGGTCTGCTTCTCTGGGCGAAGCAAATACGGCTCTCCCGCTGGCCTCCATACGAGGCGAGCCTGAGCATGTCATGCACCTTAGTTTCCAATCTCGCAAGACATCGGTACACTGTGTGCTCAGAAGCTCCACAAGCACACCTGCACATTACGTTCAAAGCCTCACGGGCAAAAGATACCACACACTTCAGCACGAGCAAAGAAACCATCCCGCTAGTCTCTTAGTGACTGAGGAGTAGGAGTAGTTCCAAGTGGTTTCGTAAAAGAGATGTACTGCCTTTCACCATAACCATCATACTTCCAACCAATACTCTTGACTGCCCATGAACCACAAGCTCTCTGCAGCCCCCAATCTTTGTCCCAGGAGCGCACACCCTCAAACAAACAACCCTAGCCGAAGCCTGAGCCCCACGCCGTCCAGTGCACCGCTTGTATGTGCAGGGTATCGGCAGCGGAATAAGCTGCCTGGAGCAACTCTTCCATGTAGAAGGCTTCCGTTTCCTTAACACCATCAGCAGGCAGTTTCGCACAATAAAGAGTCCATTCTGAGGGATCCTCATAACAAGAACCATCCAATCTCCAGGTGTACGCAGGAATCACGATTTTGACGGTTCATGGATGCCAATGGGGCAGCCAAATTGGACATGAAGCCAGGCAAATGTTGGCAAGGCTAACGCTGCCTGAGGCTTTATGGTAGCAGCTCACTCAACTTCCTCTCGGGTTTACGCATTCTGTGCAGCCAAGGCACGTCCTTGACGTCCTCCCTTGGGTTTGCAGTGATGTGATGGAGCCAGGTAACATTCATGTCTTCAACCCTCTTCTTGAGAACACCCGTACAACCCATGTGCTACAAGAAACATTTGAGCCACCCATGAGGTCGAAGGTTGGTGCCACTGATACCAACCGGTGCTCATGTATGCTCATGCATGCTTGTAACGAAACTCGTACACAAAGGTCCTGTTCAGGGCGGTAGTCACTGCCGAAATGAGCGTGCATCGCTCAAAGGCATCGCGTCAGTCAGGCGGGTTGCTTCCATCGGTGCTTCAACCAATACTGCTGCGGCTGAGATTTATCTGTGGACTCCTCAAGTTCTGAAACTCTCCCATTCTCCCAAGATCAGCCCAGACTCGGATAGTCCGTGCCATGGACGTCCACCCAGTGTGGCACCGAACCCTGCAGGAAAGAGGCTCAGAAGCTCTCTTGGTGTACAATTTCCCGAGCTTCCAAAACAAAGCCCCCTTCTTGTGCTACAGCATAAATGCCTGCTGTATTTCCTCTACAAAACCTCTACACACAGGCGGATGCCCAACAGTCTCTCCTCGTGCTCCATGCCAGACATGGGCAAGTAGATCCAGAAGCCCTTCAAAACCAGAGATGTCCGCAAAACGCCAGCGGCACCTGAGTCTGGGCAAGTGTGCAGTTCCTCCGGCAGCAAAACTACGCAGTAGAAAATCCAGTCGTCCTTCGCGCCACAAACGGAGAGCCTACGTGCGCTGAACACCTTTCATGTTTGAACGGCAGCAACCCTGAAAAAAAAGGCCACCCCCTTGAAGCAAAATCAAGCGTGCCGGGAAACTACTTCTCGAGTGAAAATTTGTCAGAATCAGTGGACCCATTGTTGTTACAAAACCCGCAAGCATCTCCGGCAAACTGCCGACCCTGAGGAGCAGACGCGCAGCCTCTCGCAGAAGGTCTCTGGCCTGCGCAAATCAAGACTTCTTTGGTCTTCTTTGTTAGCAGTGTCTGGGACCTTGGCGATTCTCATAACCAGGACAGTTGTAGCAGTTGTAGAAATTTGTGACCATTGCCCTCACTTCTTGGCTTGGCGCAATCGCCTGGTTCTTGAAACCTGAGGTTTTCAATTGCAAAGGCCTCTCACACCCCCACTCAAAAAGAAAGCAGGACCTGTTAAGGCAGCTCTAAGACTCGAAAGCACAAAAAGCGCTTGTAAGGTGCTTGGAATACGGCACTTGCGTCGGCAAGACTGACCATCGACAGGTCGCACAGCGCTTTCCACAACACGCAATGCATTTCTAGCTCCGCCCTGCAACCCTGCACTTCACGGCACCAAGTATTTCAGAGCATTCGAAGGTGCTCAGCTCACTCTCTCTTCCAGGAATAGCGCTTGCCCAGTGCATGCTGGCATTCATACTACACTTGTCATTACTACTACTCATGCTTCTTGCTGTCACTGCGGCCATGCTCGTAACAGTGAGGTAGCAGAGCCTGGAAGACTTGGGTCCGACAAACCGCCGACTGGGGAAGCTCGCTGATGCAGCCTCAGGCTTCAGAAAGGCAAGCATCATGAACACAATATAATGACTACATTAAATGATTGATTGATTGATTGATTGATTGCCTGTGGGTTACTACATGATGAGAAGGAATTTATATACACCACGATCACAACAAGCACCATGAAACAGAGCAGGAGAATGCAACAACTTATCATCCTGGGCTCACTTTGTGCTTGGCCAAGCGACTAAGAACATCGATCAAGGGCTGCGCCAGGGCCATGGCATGCTGCGTTTCCTGCAAGTGAGTTAAGCATGAATGGTTAGCTGGATAAGGGAATCTTCTCCTTGTTCGTGGCTTGCAGGTGCTTATAAGAGACTACAATCACACGCACCAGAAATCCAGAAGGGCACACTATGCTGCAGAAAGATGCAAAAAAGGGAATTGAGAGGAATAGACCCTTGAGCAAGCACAAAGCAACTCCTGGAAGTTCAGGGACGACTCTGAAGAGGCATCGTCATCCTCGTGCACCTGATGACCGCGAAAGAAGACACAGCAGCTTGCCTATTTGGACATTCAAGGCTAGTCATGAATCAAGTCATGCAATTGTACATACACCGGTCAGCTAGTCCTTCTGGTCCTACTCACTTATCTACTTATGAACGAGGCCTTCCTCGCAATGTCTGCCGGGATGTCGATGGGCCCCCGCTGCTTGTGAACCACATTGAGATAGCGGGTGCTGGTAAAGAAGTGAGGCCACTCCTCAACTGAAACCACGTCAAGCAGGATCCTGCGTATCCTGCCATCTTCCTATCCAATTCCAAGCAAGCCGCCCCATTGCACGTGAAGGCGCGAATTCCGAGGAAGCAGATCCACGCAGCCTGAACAGATCTGCACAGCGCAGCTCACACAAAAAAAGCCGCTTTTGGCGGTCAATCTTTGCCTGGATCGTCACGAGCACAGGATATCCGAAGTGGCGCATGATGCTCGCATGGAGGGTCGGCTTGTTGGAGGCCACCCTGGCGCCAACTTCAATACACCATCCAGCAGCGAGGGAAGATTCATCCAAGCAAGGTGGAGCTTCACTGCCCTCAATTTCATGGATCGCTGAGGCAGCAGCCAGAGCGTTGGACCCACAAGAATCAGAAGGGCAGCAACGAAAAGGTCCAACTTGCTGCCTCCGCCAGCAGAATGGCATGACCATCAAGAGGCACATTGAATGCCTGTTAGCTTAGACCGGGTATCCCAACCGGGCCTGCGATCTCGATCGTGAGATTCCACCAGGCAAGGGTAGACATGAACAGAAAGCTGCACCATGCCTGACACGAAGGGCATCTTGAAATCAAGGTGACACCTTTCAATCAGCAACTATGCGCAAGCTTAGCACTACAGGGTAACTTTGGCGAGGCGTCCGTTGATTTGGCCTTCAACGAGACAAGAAACCCTTGAATCAAAGTCACCCCCACCTCGGTAGGCACGCTGAGGCTGTCATCAAATCGATTGTAATACCTGGGATCATTGAGGATTGCTCTCTGTCTTCATGTTGAAAAGGAACACGAAAAGCTCTTTGCAGCTGAAGGTGCAACGAAAAGTAGGCCAAACCACTGAAGAGACATGAAGAGCCAAGGACCTGACGGCCACTTCTTCTCAAAACGATATAAAGAGGAACCCAGGTTTAGCCAAGCAACGGTGGTGACTCTGCTGTACAAATCCTGAGCTGCAAGTGTCCATGCATAAAGCTCCATCAAGTGCATTTTGGATGTCTCGCCCAGGTAAGCTACAGCGCCTCTCAACAACCCCTGTTGGTCGCACGTACTTGCACAGCTCAGAGATTGCAAGTGGCGAAAGGCTGCCAAGAAGATGCCACCAGACAGAGCAGCTTCAGGTGCCTTGACAAGCGGATGAGCAGGAATCATGGCAAGTTGCTCAACCTGTCCAAGGTCCGAGTTGCGGCTCCATCTCAGACGTAGCGTGCTCAGCCTGCGGTGGAAGGTTGTGTAGTAAGTCCTCGGAATTCGCAACAGGTTGCCCCCCTTCATCAATCAAAATCAGACGAAAACCACTGCGATTCAATGCATTTATTCCCGTGGCTTCCCGTGTCCTGCATGGAGACCTCCATGGACACTTTAGGCTGGAAGGGCGGTACCCCTGTCCAGCGCTTGCTCTGCAATGTCCAGCTTGGAAAAAGCTTGCCGATTGAACATCTCTACAACCCACTGAAACAAGTTGCGGGTAGAGTCGGTCTGAACCTACAGAGGGTGCTGGCTGAGTTCTGGGACCTTTTGGCGATGGTGCCGATTGCGGCACGCTGTCGCCGCTTCCCGCTCGAGTCTCCCGAGTGTCCATTGTGAGCCTGGCATATGAATTCCAGCTTCTAGAATCTCAGCATAAAGTTTTTCAAAACCCACAAACTCCAAGTTCAAATTCCTGCCTTCAGAGACAATCACACCTAAGTCTTGGGATTTAGAGTTTGCTTCTTTTTGTATTCCAGCCTTGAAAAAACTGATGCCGACAACGAAAAGGCCCAAGTCCCCTCAAAACCTGTAGCTGGCTCATCCCTGAGAATGCCGTTTTACATGTAGGCATTCATCAACGTGAGCAGTCCCTTCAATACCGCCAACAAGTCCGCACCCTGAGGCCGGCGAAACCCGTAATCCGAAATGGGCTAGAACATCCCGTTTATCTACAATCCCATGGAAAGGCCCGATAAAGTCCTTATTTCACCACTTCCAAAGTGACGTCACTGTCAGGCCTTGAGTCTTCTCGAGTGGTCTCTGAGAGCCTTGCTAGCACAAGAGTCTGTTCTAATCTAGGGTTTAGGGTTTAGGATCTACAGTAGGGTCGGAAGTTAAAGATTTAGGATCTAGTTTTTGTTTTTAGGATCTAGGGTTTGGGGTTTAGGGTTCAGGGTAACGGGGGCTCAGGATTTCACATGTTGTCCAACTATTATTTGGAAACTTTGTGCAGGATGTTAAGACAACCTCTCTCATGCAAAATGTCTAGGATTTGGGGATCATGTAGAAGGTCCCAAAGTCTTATGGATCAATTTCGCACGAGCCTTTATATTTGCGGCCACGCTGCCAGTTGTTGATTTCATGGGCTTCCCAGGTAAGTTTTTGAAAGTATGCAAAGTTTAGACTTGGGTTCTAAGGTTTTCAGGGGTTGGAAAGGTTTAAGGATTTTTCCATGTATGACCCCGTTGTCAGAAGGTCAGTCTAGTTTTGTAAGAACCTCCCAAATGAATCTGGAAGAGGTAAGTTCGCCCAAAGACATCAGAACTCATGTATCGATTCGACCAATCATGTACTTGATGTGCCGGTCTCAACTCCTTGCGGCCGAAATCCCAACAGCATCCCGTAAGAAAAGTCTCATATCTTCCTTTCGAGCAACTGCGGCAGCGTTCTGCTCGGCGCTTCCCTCATCTTTTCCCTGAGCGACGAGTCCTGGCAGTTTGATAATTTAAAGCCAACCTTCTTGTCTCTTTGCTTGTAGCCATCGAAGTCCAAACTGTCCAGCCACAGTCTCCTGGTTGAGCACGGGCCGCAGGAATGGTAACCGCAAAGCCTGCTAGCGAGAGAGGTTCGCAAGGCTTTACGAGGGCACTGCTCTGGACTGGGGCTCTAGTACCCAAGCTTTGGAGTCCAGAGTCCGCATGACAGCCCTCAAACGTTACCATTGACGTTGAGACAGCTCAAGACTTTCTAAGTTGGGATGAAAGTGACAGCATGCACAGGTTGTTGGTAGAGCCTCGCCTCTCGGAAGTTCAGCTCAAAGTCCTTGCCTTCCGTGGAGGCCTCCCATTTCTTACAACTATCTCGTCAGTCCATGTACTGCACTGGCTTTGTCCGAACCGTGTGGTTGCTGGAACCACTGCAGAGGATTGCAATAATTATACACGTTGCATGCATAGAGAGTTTTCATCTGCCTGACCTTGGCAATGTCCCACTCCGAAGGCATCGGAATGCGCACAACTTGCACCAGTAGCCTGACAGCGTGCTGGTCTGGATGGGGAGACAACATTTTCTCATTTCTCGAACTTTGCCAGTGTTGTGGTATATCCCACGGCCAAGAAGCTTGGTCGTGATGGCCTGTGCAAGCTGCAGGGCATGCATGGCAAACCATATCCTCAGTGTCAACGGCCACGCTTTCTTTAACAAGCTGAAGCTTTGTTTTTTAAGACGGCCTGTTTGAAAAATGCATACATGGATGGAGGCAGCAAAGTGCTGCCAGCAAAGTGCTGCCTGTGCCATCATGGCCCCACATGACTAAACCCGCAAGCACCGGCAGTGTGTCTGCGTCCAGGCATCGACGTCATCAGAAAAAAGAAGGACGTCAGGAGAGTCATTCCCCTTAGTGGCAAGATCCGCATCTGATTTTGCACAGGACCGTGCCGAAAACTGAGCTTCAAAGTCAGTCCCCTGCTTGCCAGACAAGTGTAGCTCTGGACTGCAGCAGCAATCACTTGCCCCAATCCTGCCCTGGTTTTCATCGAACATCAAATCCACCGAGGCCGGAGGCTTGGGCATTTAGATCATGATTCGGCCTGCGGCTCTTTTTTGTCGGTTTGGCAGGGGGGTGGGGGGTGGGGGGTGGGGGGTGGGCGGTGGGGGTTGGGGGGGGGGGGCTGGACTGTTTGGTCGGGTTCCGCACACTGGATTTGTGCGAGGCCCAAAACTATGGGGCTGGGGAAGGCGGAGAAAAAAGGGAGGAGCGAGGAGGGGGGGCGGGTGCCACGGAGGCTGGGGGAGTGTTGCTGTTTTCAGTGGGCAGAACAGGTTTGGAAGGGGGTTGGTGGGTCTGTAGCTCTCCTCTACCCTTGCCGAGGCGGTCCCGCGTGAGCGGTTAGATTACGTCTACCAAGCAGGACATGTCAAAAACATCTACAATCCTAAACCTGACTGCTGAAGCCAGGGCACAGAAGCACAGCGAGCTGCTCTTCCTGATACGTCCGCTCTGAAAAGCCATCGTCTGTACGATCGAAGTTAAAATAAAGCGCAACCTGGGCTTCAGGCGGAACATCCTCAACACAAAGTCAAAGTCGCTAGAACTACTACTTGCATTCATTAGCGATCTTGTTCTTCGTCCTTCTTACCTTCTCTGGGTACTAGTATTATACCCGCAAAGAGTTGATTCTCACGTCTGTTCTTGCTCTAGACTATGAGCCCGGGGCATGCTACGAAAGTGTAGCTTCCTGGCTCTCAAAGTGCAACAGACTCAGCCAAGTTGCAATGAACCCAACCTGGCAACAGGACAGTGACTGTCAACTTGATGCTAGCAGAAGTAACGGTGATAGTGACAGAGCTGACTACGCTCCTAACAGTTGGAAAATTTCAAGTCACACTCATACACTGACAGAGATAGAGAGAACCGCAAAAGAAGCGCTAGCAGTCCATCTCGCAGGAAAGCAAATGCTTGAATCCGCACATGGCCTTCAGGGTATTGACGATCAAAAGGTTCGCCACCTGGCTCAGTTTGACCCCATGCACATCGAATGCTAGATTCCAAACTAAATTAGATTCTCATGTACTATAGACCCTAATTGTTTGAAAATCCCCGCATGAAGCTGAAGCCTCCGTGCCTTGTCAGTCGTCAACGCCGCCAGGTCACGGATATCTTCTCGAAAAAGGGCAAAGCCTGCAACGCACAGCTAGGCCACGCTACCCTGCTTTGCCGCCCAGCTGGCACTTTGCATTGCCATCGCAGATCACTCGAGAAAACCGAAGCATATGGCAAAAGGTCGGGATCCCGTTGGGCTTACGCGAGCGTGGATGGCCGACTGGCAGGGGCCCAGCGCGATAGCCAAAGAAAACCGCGTCTAGGGACAATCTGGACTCTGCGGCTATGCGCTGCCGGGTTTGTTGCGAACTACCCCAAAGGACTGAGAATCAGCTCGGCTACATCCTGTCCATCCTCTCCTCCAGCCTGAGCCTCTTCCATGGAAAACTTGTTGGATAGCCAAACGCGAGATCACCAATGCACTTCTAGCAAAAGGAAGGCAAAGGCTAGCAAGATTAGACGATCGAACTCGGAGCCCAACCCAGGAATGAGTTCCCGGAAAAGTGCCCAGGAAATCCCAGCAAATGGGGGTTTCGCAACACTGCAAAGTTTCACATATGACGAACTCCCAGAGGTTCAGGCGCTGGTGTGCTCTGCAGGATACCCTTGACAGGCAGATTCGCCTTTTCAATTCACAATTGGCTCTGAATTCAACAGAAGCTCAATCCAACCGAAGACGAGCAACGTGCTAAGTTCACGTTCTGCACTTGGAATTCGCGGGCTTGCCGCAAAGGAACATCAAACATGTAATTCCTGAGATGGCAAGCAAGGTCTGGGTTTCTGGATGAGTGTGCTTCTTGATCACGATTACGTAGCCGGGCTGCGATAATCTTCTTGTCCCTGCTTGGCGTTACTCAAATAATCTCTGGAGATCGCAATCTGTAACTGCGTGGTGGCTCAGGATCTGTGTTTGACTTCAGTTCATGCTCTCTGCGCTTTGGGCTTTAGACTTTAGATTACAGGGACTCTCTTAAAATGTCTGAAATTTCTGCTAGGATACCAGAATACCAATAACAAGCCTTTCAGCCCTCACATGCCCTCACATGGTATGTGCCTTTGAACCCCATCAGTGCTCAGGAATCCCTACAACAACTTGTGAACCAAGTCTTGAAAATGTGAAAAACCCTCTGACACAAGTCAGTTACATCTTGATGCATTCCAGCATCTCCCGATTGTACTGCCATATCGTCTGGCCCACACCACCCAGCGCTGCAGCGCTGAGCAGCCCGGAGATTGGCATGGCTGTCAACAATCCGGCTGCAAAACCCTATGTAAAACGAACAAGGTATCAAGGCTAAGACAATCGTAAGTTGCTTGAGCCCAAGCTGTCTACAATCTAAATTCTAAAATGGCGCCTGGGCTGAAGATTACAAGCCCTTGTTAGGGGACTAGAATGTCTGATTGTCTGCATTCCGTTGACATTGGATCTTGACTAGAGTCGGGATTCTGTTCGGGTTGAACCTCATGAAGAACCCATTACAAATGCCCTGCACTCTATGTCTCCGCACACTACTATTTGAGAAACTTCAGTGGCTGCGATATTTGGTCTGTCACTCAGCCTTAGCAAGGGTGAATGACAAGCTTCAATGAAACGCTTGAAAAAAAAGGCCGTGCTAATAGATCTTAATCTCGACTCCATGAATCCATCCTCCTGGAGGCCGGTAACATTCAAATGATTGCTCTCCCACTTTTGCGCGTGAACGAATGACTTGGGCAGAGGCAGGAATCAAGAAGGAGCGACACGAGCACAAGGACACTGCTAGCATTGTTGGAACGACACATCGCATGTTATGGGCGCTGAAACCAAAACATTGACGAAGCTGGAAGGACAGTGTTTCAGTCCGCATCGCAGAAGTGGCAAGCTCGTCCTCGCAAAGACCCAGATCTCCCTAGAACCCTCTCATGTCCCGAAAATATGGCCAAATGACCCCTGCCATCAAGCCCTAGGCAACCCACAATCCGGGCGTGGTCCCGACATCCTGTGTCATGTGCATGCAAATGGATAAGTGGCGTCTACACAGGTGTACTAGAGATCCTCTTGAAAAATGAGTTCCTAAGAGTGGAACTACCCACAACTTTGAGAAGCCCTGCGCTTTGTCATGTATCCCTTACGCTCTGCGCACCACATCCCTGAATACCTGGCAGAGTCCCTGCATCGCTACATAGCCAGGTCCCTCCGTGGCCCAGGCCGAGCTGCTTCAGAGCAGAATAGCCCTGATGCGGCTTTGTCTCCTCAATGGATTTACAACGGCGTGGCTCAAAATTACCGCCCTTTTGGGCTGGATTCTACAGGGGTGATAGGAATGACTGAAAAAACAACAAAGACCATGCGGGTCACTCAACAGTCCACTGCATGGCTGTCTTTTCAAGGACCTGCAAGAAGAGACCCAAGTTGCTTCCAAAATACCGTTCTTACATGAAAGCAAAAAGGGGCTTAGGTTTTACAGTTGGGGCCTTGAACTTTCAAGTTTCCGGTTGCGGGTCTCAGGCTTAACGGACCAGTGCGGTTGCGACAGGTCCTGGCATCGCCCGTTTCGACTGCTTGGGGCTCTTACAACTTAGCATCAAAGGAACCTGAGAGATCAAGTCAGGGACATCGCGGATCTTAAGTCAAAGCGGTTGCGCGACGCTGTTTGCAAGAGTGTTGACAAAAATGTGTCTATCTATACATGCGTGTCTGCTTACGTGTTTGACAGCGCACCCTGGCATTGCTCTTAAAATGGCATCAAGTGCTTCATACATGCTTGTAAATGCTGTGAAATGAGGTCTTCATCTATAATAAAGATTCCAAAGCAGAAGAGTCTCTCGTCTTCTGCCTTGTGGATCAACCCTGTATTCTATGGGCTCTAATGTTCAAAAAGCTAACGCACACCAGAAAAGCTAATCTCTATCTCTGAACTCTTGAACATGAAACTCCAAGATCTCCCAAACGTGCAACAAAATCTGAGCAAGTACGTTTGCAGATGCCCGAGATTGGGGCAGCATCATGCGACAACACTGCGGTGTACATAATAATTGCCATCTTCTGCGTCTGTAGGTCATAGACTGGCTGCGCCATTAGCAGAAGTTGAATGCCTTTCTACACTTGAGCTACAGTCAATATTTCCCATATCTAACGGACGTGGGTCATGGGTTTCTTATTATGGAATATATTGTGGAATATGTTAGAGACTTAACTACTCAACTACAAAAGGTCCCTCGATAAGGCTCAAACTGACAGAAGCTCATGTGTTCTTCCTTTCCTCAGTCCTGGTATGCACGGTAGCAATGGTTCCAGAAGCCCCAAGCCAGTCGCGGATCACCCAAGGCCTGTGGCAATTTGTTACGCGCAGCTCCTCAAAATTGTGGTCCTGCTTGAACCTAATTTGGGGGTTTCCCAAAATTGGGGGGAGCAGTTCTGAATTTCTTTTAGAGAGATTAGGAAATGTGGTTGACAGAACATGGAGAGGTCTCGGTCCTGTTGAGGTTTTGCTGGCGCGGTGCAGAAAACCTCAATAACAAGCATCTTCTACGCGCAGAGAGGCAAGGATAGAGAGTTAACGGTCGATGATCGTCTAGAGTCTAGGCGGGTGCTTAAGACTTTAAACAAGGTTTCGGGTTCCAGTAAGATTTAGGGTTTCTTCTGGTCCAGCGCCCAAGTCCTGAAAGGTTTCGGAAGGTTTCGCAAATAGTTGCAAAGTGGTATTTAGAAGTCCTTGAATGGGAGGTGCTGGAGAGGTCCTGGAGAGGTCCTGGAAATCTAACAACCCCACTTGAAGCGCGGGGAATAACCTCTTGAAAACCCTGGCTGGACGTTCTAGGGCCAGTCAGACAGAATTTATTGGGTTTGGCATGCGGAGCCTCACATGTGACACCTTACTTAGAAACAGAAGCAGGAAGGACACCCACTGAAGCTCTACACTCACAAAACCTTACAGCTAAAAAATATGGAAAACTCTAACAAAATAGAAATTGCCAGACTGCCCTCTCCAGCAACGCTAGCGTATGAGCTATAGTCTACACTCCTAGCATCCGCCTTAGTAAGCCCTATAGTGGTCCCCTATATAATCCCATACGCCACCCCCGTAAGGAGTTTCTATTATAGCTCATATGAGAAGGACTGCAAATACTGCGGCCCAACCTCGTCAAACCATCTTGGCTCGCAAATCTCCTACGCTTTCAGGAGGTTACCCATCATGGGTGCTGTCTTGGTAGGCAACGTAAGCATTAGGAGGGACTACTATCATTGGATGAGAGAAGGGTATCTGTAAACCAATTAGTGGTTTTGGGGACCCATACAATGTAGATCGCATTGTTTCGGGATTCACTCAGAGGCCAGTTTTACATGGATGCCCTGATAAGGCCTCAGCCGCAAGACGAAGGACGATAACAACAGCTGTCCTTACGGCTATCAAGAAACCTTGCGAATGATGAGCTGGTTATCCGAAAATGACAAGGAGGGCCACATCAATAGCAGTGGATAGCAGCACAACACCAGTGTGACTTCTGCTTGGGACTGCAAGTCGCATCGGGCTGACACGTAGGTTGCACCCTTACATCTTGCAGGTGCCCATGCCCACAGCCACCGTGTCCTCATAGGCCAATCCAACTGCCTCCAAGCCATCCCAGACCCCTGCAGCAGGGTGTGCAAAACTCTCTCCAGACGAAGTTCTCACAATGTCTAGTGGGCCCCCTACATCATCTAAAACCACATGTACCCCAGTACCCCAACCTATGCTCTGCCTTTCTTGCCACCGCGGAAAGTCCCCAGACCAGAGTCCACTCCCATCCCGGCCTTAGCGAGCCAATCATATGGACCCTATCACAAGCCCCCATCAAAATCAATCCCTGCATCATAGCATTTGCAGCGTCCTACTTGTCCCATGACAGCTGCAATTCATTGCAGCGCGCTCAGTACAGCACACCGCTGCCGATGAGCAGCGCATCGGCATTGGCAATCCACTCGGCAGCCTGGAAACAAAATCGTCACGAATACCTTCTTGTTGCGAATCCATGCGCACGCCTGCGAAGAACAAAATTCGAGCAACAGAGCGACCTGGGCCAAGGAATGAACGATCTCCTCCTTGCTCATGGACGCATTTGCCTTCGATCCGCGATCGTAAACAACGACACTACTACAAATAGCATGTACACGTGCATGGAGCTGCCCTTGGGAAGTAAAGGTGTTGGGCGTTGAAGATCCCAGTGGCCAGAAGGCGCTCGTCGGGGATGGAGCAGTTCTTCGGCCGCAGCACACCCCCACTCATGACAAACCTGTCACAGGCGGAAGACACAACTCCAATGGGCAAGCCTTGTTCTTGAATAGATGGGCAGACTTCCAAGCAAGAGACGTCACCAACCACTGAGGCAATATCTGGATTATGCAGGTGAGGGGATTACAAAGGGTGTCTCTTAAGCACTTGATGGACATGCTTAAGATGAACTACCACGTGCGAACCTGTCGAAGTCGCTGGGCTCCAGACACCTCCAGCTGCTGGCGCGTCCAGTACTTGACTTCCAAGGGCAGCTGCAAACCTGCACATTAAACAAAGCACGGCAAATAAAGCTGCTTTCTAACTTTACAAGGAGCAGCCCTGCGTTCAGGCATAAAGGCAAATGCTTTCGAGCGGGCAGACGACTTCGGTCATTTGCCCATGAGCAGTCTCACGTGCCAGATGCCAGCATTAAGTGGCTCCAATCTGTACACGGTGGGTCATTTAGTTCATCCAGTTAGGACTCGCTTTTAAAGCGAATGTCTCTGTATCTGTTCAATGGGTCATCTGGTGCAGAGCAAGCAATCTGCAACAGAGTCGTCCCACTGCTGGCTGCGGCTTGGCATTGAAGCTGCAGGATCCGCCGGCATGCTTGGTGGCCCCGGTGCACTCATGCGCACCTTCCGCGGCTGGCCCAGCGGCCTCTCCTCACTAGGGAAAGACAATGGAGTATCGGGACTGCGTGTTGGTGGCAACTTTGGACGCCCAACAGCGCGCTGGCGAATGAAGTCCAGCTCACGACTTTGAGCTGCCGCTTGCGATTTCAAAGCCTGCAGCTCTTTGCGGAGACCTTCCTGACCTTGCACCAGGTCAAGCACGTGACGTTCGAGCTCTCGAAGGTTTTCCTCCTTGGGATTTCCAGTGACATTTCGCCTTCGGGCTGCTGGGCTCTTGACGAACTCGAAATTGCTCTCCATTGCTGGCAGTGCCGGCATGAAGGTCGGTGTCGTCAGTGGAATGGGCTTGGGAACTGGAAGTGGGTCAGGCGCGAATAGCGGGGCTGGCTGTGCTGGGTGGGCTGAGCCGGCATTCCAAAGCAGTCCCTTAGGATCAGGGCATTGGGACCCAGACAGGTCCGGCTTGAAGAACTGAAAGGACGGGTACTGGAAGGAAGGGTACTGGGGAGCTACGCTGCGAGGAGTTGGTCTGCCTGTTGATGGCAGGGAGGCCGCTCGGCGCCGAGGTCCAGTCACGGGCTCCAATATCATCTCGAAAAAACCTCCCTAGTGTGATTAAAATGTACTCATGTTAAAGGCCTGTGTAACTGATGGCAACGACAACTGCCGAACTTTGTGACATTCTACGACTGCCTCGCCTCCTACTGAAGTCCAAACTTTGGGTCTCGAGTAGTTCTGGGTGTTCCTCCTGCAACAGGACACAACACGCCCAACGCCACCGGGACAACTGAATCTTCTTCTATCCAGAAGAGCTCTTAATTTGAACCATATGTCGACAGCGAGTCTTCAATGTTCGCATCAACATTGAACACACCAAAAAGTCATAGACAGCACACGGAAGCCCGCAGATGCAGCTCCAAGGTGGCACCTTTCTTGCTCCGGACGGTTCACTGCTCAGTCTAAGTGGGTCTCTACAAGCTGGCAGCTCACCTGTCTCACAGAATGGAAGCAATGCCTTTGAGTCTCTACTACGCTCAGCAAGCACAGGGGCCGTGCACCCGGGGAAACAATGCGGATGTCCCCAACTGGGCGCAAAGCACCAAAGCACGTGGAGCTGAAGGGTTTGGCTCGTCCCAGGCTCCACGGCCTGTGTGGAGGCACCGCAGGGCTACTCCTGCTTGGAGAGTGCCCGGCAATCTTCAGCTTGCCCTTTCATGCACCGCAGAGGTAGAAGATAATTTCTCTCCACCCCGCTGGGCAGGCAACCGTGAAAGCCCGCTGCACAAAACCAAAAACTTGCGGTAGCCATGTAGACTGTAGACTATCATCATGTCTTCGTGGAGCTTGGGCTTTCCGAAGATGCTCCTGCTCAGGGAACTACGGCTGTTTGTCTCAATTAAATCAGCGGGCAGCAGGTTGTTCTGGCTGTTCGCAACATGCCGTTGGCATGGGCAAAACGCCACTGAATCTAACTGAAGCTGACGTGCTCTTGTAGTGTTTTGTGAGCTGAAGGCTTCTGTTGCCCATGCAGCCGGAACTGGAACCACTGATCTGCCAAGTTGTAAGATGCTCCAAGCTGCGACGGTGCTTCCGCACTAGATTGGACAGTACGGGAAGTTGTCTGCACAACACCCCACTAAAGGATATGAGACTGATTGCCGATAGGCAAACTTCCATCAAAAGTCTACAAAGAGGTCTGGGCCTTGCATCTTGCTAGTCAGTAGAAAATCCTACTGCTTGTTTTCAGAGTTCGGCTCCGCGTGCAAGTGTGCAGACGACCGCCACTGGGTGCTGGGCACCGTGGAAGATTTGGCAGCCCTTAAACAAGACAATACCCAACGTAGCCAGAACACATTCAACAACAAAGCCTGGAGAGAAAAGGCAGATCGTAAATGGACACAATCCTTAGGGCCGCGGTTTGTCTTGTCCGGCAACTGCCTACGAATGATTTCGAATGTGTCAATCGTTATGCGCACTCCTCGAAGGTCAACAGCTGATTCTTTAGTTCCTTGTATCACCGGGCACTTTAGATGACCTTCTCGACGGCAAATGGCCCCCAGCGCTCTGATATTAGAGTTACGGAAAGGCTCTGCCCAGGATTTTTCTTGGCAGAGTCATCCCGCAGAGGATCCCGTCTGGCTGGCAGGCAGGTTTCAAATCTGAGTATTCTTCTCTCCTTGGAATGCAACTCAATGGCCTACTGCTTCATCTTCGAAGCTCTTCCAGACGATGGCAACCGAAGCAGCTTGTCATGATCCATGTTGAAGGACATTTAGTTTGGTACCTGGTACAAATAGTGGTCGGGTTGCTACCCGTAGGATTGCTGCAAGAGGGCAAACTGCCCACTCACAGTATCGTTCTGCGCCATTCAGCGCCTCCTGCGTGGAAGATTGCTCTCCAAGAACAAGGCACAACTAAGCACTACAACAAGAACGGGGCTGAAAGTCGTCCAAACACTTTGGAGAGCAGCGGTAAGCAGTCAGGAGGAGTGGCGCTTGAACAGTTCTTAAAAGAGTCAGCAATGTCAAGCTAGGTGAAGGGCTTTCGGTGCTGGTCCAAGGACGCCGCAGCTTCAAACGCAGCAATTGTCGAAAGACCAGAGGACGCCACACGGAAGGATGGAAGGAAGCAAAGGAAGCAAAGGAAGGCATGAACCATGAGATGGTTCTTTGAGAGTCAACTATCCTCCATGGCCGGCGTGCACTCAAGCCTCAGAACCCAGCATGCTCAGCCGCCCTGAACTTGCAGCACAGATCCATCGTGAGCAAACAGAAAGGCCTGATGAGAACGTCAGGGAATGCCAAGCATCGACACGCAAATTTAAACATGATTCCTCATACTACCTACGAGCTGCTGGCTGCCAGGAGGGGTGCCGGGGCCTTTCGGAAGCGCTGTCGGCGAGTCGCAAGGCCCCTTCAGCCCCCCAAGTCTTAAGGATACGTTTCTGATAGCACCAGTCAGCCCCTGCAAAGCATATGTGCGGCCCACAAAAGCAGCTCGTAGGCTTCCACACCCCCTGCGGCAGCAACCAGCCATCACTGCAAGAAATTCCACTTGAAAGCCCCTAGTCCCTGCACTTCGTATGATGATCGTAATATTACTTTTTCATTATATAAAAAATGAATACTGTCACTCTTAAATTAATATTACAATTAGAAAACGGCGTGATATTAATGGGCATGGGTTCAATATTCACGAAGATGTTAAGGAGACATAAGGAGACTATACTAGACTACAAGAGGAACCCCTATGTCTACTGCTAAGGCTGCTAAGGGTCCCTTAGAAGGCCAAATATTGACCGTAGATCATGTACAGTACTATCTTCGCTGATTTGCTTGTTCGGTGCTGGTCAACGCAGACTTTGATACAGGACTTCCTGCCACAGGGCTGTGTGATCGGAAATACTTCGGCCAGAAATACTTCCACCTGTACGTCCGCGGAAAAAATTCACCGAAGCTTAAACTGCCAGCCCAATCTTGAACGAAGCTTTGTGAAAATTGAAGTAACGAAGTTGCCTCCGCTTGCGTGACTGCCCTGGAAACCTGGAGATATATTGGATTGAGTTCACCTGGAAGCCAACCGTAGCTATCTAGCGCTGGCACGGCAAGTCATTCCTTTGCACCACCGCACAACCCCCTTGTTCGGCCCCAATCAAACCCACAAAAATACAAGCCGGTCAGCCTCACGAGATAAATTACGAGGCTTCATCTTTACTCTCGACTTCAAAAAACTACGCAGAGGGCCACTTTTGAAGAAACATCCGAACGTGGCTTGGCAAGTCAGCTTCAGATGCGGAAGGCTCTCACGCGGACAAAGGGCCAAGCCTGAAGTCTCACACAGATGTAGCAAAGTCACGATCTGCAAATACAGCTACTGCTGCTTCGGGCCCTCCACCACCACCGCCGTCACCACCCCTCATGACTGCTCCGGCCTCTAGCACCTGAGGTCTTCTGCTCAAGCAGCGGTCTTGCAGGCCTGGCCAATTGACCCAGACCCAAGACTATGGCCTGTAGCTGCAGCAAGCTACAGCTTCACATCCTTCGGAATAAATATGCATGCTACGCATTGCTATGTATTGCCACGCCTGGTCAATGGCAGCCAGCAGGACTGGACTTACGCCTCAGAAAAACATTGCACCTGACGCGAACTCAGCTTCGACCTAAGGCCAGGGCCAAGTTGGAAGTGCTGCTCTTGTGTCGACCCCACCTTGACGGCGAGTATATCCTGGCGGCAATTCAAGATGGAAGTACTGCAACTCCTGAGAAAATGTCGTGCCTGGTCCCCGGCATTCGTGTCAGGGAGCGATTCAAACGGAGCAGCTTTGACCTGACACCAGGTGCAGTGTGAAACCGGATGTGCCTCCACATCTCATGATATCTCATGCATACTTCAGGAACACCTAGGCGGCAAAAGCCAGCAAAAGCGGTGGAGGCCCCCACAGCCGTGGGTTCTCCAATCAAAAGGTTGGTCTCCGTCACGGGACTATTGCTCCTTGGCCAACGGCGTGCGGTGGTAAGAATGGAACAACGATGATACTGGGCACAAGGGTCGTCATTTGCTATTGCTGCGGAAGCAACGTGAAACCACCATATGGCTGATTAACGGACAACACCAAGAAGAAAGAAGAGCAGTAGATAAGCACCGTGCCCATCGTTGCTTAGGTTCCGTGCAAGCATAAGGCTTAGGCCACTTTGCACCACAAAAGCTAAGGCATTGTCAGGGTATCCATTGCAGGTTCCCCGAGCATGAACCAAGGTACCTGCAGCAAGGGTTGAGAGTTGTATCAACGCATGCTCAGTGAGTGATTAAGCAGCACCGAATTGGCAGAAACCACATGCTACCACATGAAGTCCCGACTGCTCAGGCAGGTGTGAGTGAAAATGTCTACCACAAAGCCCGGATCATCTTGGAAAGTCCATGGCCACATCCAGGCAACATCAAATACAGCTGAAGCCAGGTCTGAAGAAAACCCCTGCAACAATGCCCCGAAGCCGAATTGGCCCATCTTCACCTTGCCTCGACTGCAGGCCTTGGCCGTGGCCTGGGAGGCGAAGGCGGCACCTGTCACCAGAGCCACCAGTGCCACCGGTGCCACCGGTGCCACCAGTGCCACCAGTGCCACCAGCACTGAGCTGCCAAGACATTCAGAAGGCCTTGCGATTGGACTTCAGCAGCTCGCTCTTGGAAGCCACAGATGCTTCCATCGGAGCCTGAACAGTGCTATGCTGGTGCGCTTGATTGATGAGACTTGCTGACGTTCTGATCCTCAACGGCAGTTGTGACAGCAGAATGGCTTCGGAAATGGCAAACACAATCAGCTTACAAGCTCCCGCGCCATCTGCGCAGCGGGGTTGTTCTAAAACCTCGGCTCATACAATGGCATCTACAAAGGCATTGCACATTCCTGGAGCTAGTTAGCAGTCAGGTCTTCGCGTATCATTGCAGACTGGCTTCAGCTGAGGAATGCTGAGATGTGCTGAGCCCCGGACCCACAGGATCAGCTGCAAAAGTCAGGAAATTAAAACGGAAGATGGCTCCAAGCTGGCTATCACTAGATTCTGTCTTTCCAATCTTGTTGAGTACGATGCAGCTGCTGCGTTGTGTTGAACATGTTGTTGTCATGCATTCTCTTATGTAGAGCGCCGGTCATGTTGTTTGCTGCTAGTCTGGGGGTTCTGAGTTGTCAAGGAGTGATAGCAGTGGTTCATGCAGCCAGCATATGCCGCACCCGGCAGGAGCATCTACCAAAAACGCCGGCACTCTTGATCCAGGTAAGATGGACTGCAATGCAGAAAATTTCTCAAGTTAAAGGTTTCCTACCATCATAACAGTTTGTGGCCACAGCTGCGGTGCATGTCACACAGTCAGCCTGGATCAGAGCTCATTGCCAAGACCTGACAATGCCGCAAAGTCTACTCGCCATGACCCGGCCTAAACGCATCATTCGGTGACGTTCGAGTGTCCGGCCTCATTGATGACGGTCTTGGACAGCACTCCAGATTCAGCTTGTTTCCTCGGAGGGCTTGCCTGGCAAGAACTTAAGTCCACCACGTTGAGCCTGACTCAGAACTTTGACCCCAGTGCAGTCCCTTCTTGTTTCGTCAGGTTGCTGACTGCTTGCGCAGCTGTGTGCCATAGGGAGCCAAGGCCTCGCTGCAACTGCAGGGTTCAGAGTTTAGGGCTGAATCCCCTGACTTTTCTGGCATTTGAGGTTTCTGGCATTTGGGGTGGCCCAGAGTGACACGAGTGGCTTGCAGCAGGCTATGACCAAGCCCCCCTGCAGTCGCCACAAAGCCATCTTCTGCGAGATCTAGAGGAACCTGTCAGCATGCTCAGGATCGTGGCAGCCAGAAATGACACTCGTGCACAACAGCCCATGAACCCCGCTGCCAACGAGTAAGGCATTATTCAAGCTAGCTTTCAGAGTACCTCTGGATATGAACTCCCTGTGCATACGCAAGAGTCAGACTGTGCTGTTCGAATATTCCAGATTTCGTGACCTGATTGGAACGAGACTGACATGACATGACATCGGAACGATGAAGCCAGCAAATGAAAGGGCGTACATTGGTGCACTACATACTTCAATCTGCATCAGTCAACAATCCCCTCTTTCAGATACAATATCGTTCAGCCCTTGCGCAATCCACGATCCAAAAGACAAACTCATGCGCAAAGGGTAATCCGGTAATCCCCATGCATTCGCCCCAAAACGACTTCATCAAATGGGAGCCCCGTGTTCTTCTTCAAGCGGAACCCCCTCAAACTGAGCCTCCTTCTGCATGTTGCGAAGAGCACAAGCACCTGGAGTTGCAGATTGGCCAAGCCAAGTGCTTTGCGTTCACCGCAAGAGGAGCAGCAGCCTTTGGCCAGTTTCACCCACTCGATGCCCTGCTCAGTAAAGACCTCCGATGCAAGGCTTCAAGCCAAGCAAAATATGCAACTAGGATGTCTGCATGCACCAGGAGAACCTGCAGCATACTGGCAGCGCTTTTTCTCTTCTGGGAGCTCTCCTTTGGAGAGGCGCCTTCACGAAACTTTAGCACATGTAAGCTCTTTGAACTTAGAGTACCCTTCGTTACTTCGTTAAGCCGGGTTCTGCTTGCAAGTGCCGTGAGACGTGGCAGGCTACGACGGCTGACTCACGAAACCTCAGAAGCTTCCCAGCTAACGTGGTGCAACCCTCGACAGTCGCATCTGCTCCGGAACTGTGACTCTTCTCACTGGTCGTGACTGGTCAGCTTCTTCCCATCATCGCAACACACAAGCATTGTCATTGCGAACATGCAGCCAGCATCTCCCACTGACTCGCGAAGCCTTTCCCAAAACAATGGTGCGGCAACTGTCACATAATGCACCTCCTCAACAATGGAGGGACTGGGTCTATTCTAGGACCGCCCAAAGCATTTCTAAACCTAGGACGCGCTACATCGCCTACACTAGCGGCGACATGATGCTTATCCCTAAGTGGTCCTATCAAAGTCCACACCAATTTCTTCGACAAAGCCTTGGGACCATACGCAGGGACAGGCGCAGGAGGGAATCACAGCCCCTCTGCACACCAGGCCTACAGCAGCTCAGAATGTTTGAGGGCTCAGGGTTTGGGCATCAAAGCTTGAGGCGTTGGGTTTCTGAATTTGGGGATTAGGGGCTAGGGCAGTAAGGCGGCTAGGTTTTTAGGCTTGGAGTTTCCGGTTGAGGACTGGGGCAAGCGTGGAAAGATCAGCTGTCTGGGATGCTTAAGGAACTTCGAGGGGAACACAGGCGTTCCTTTATGTGTTTATACTGTGGATGTCAATGTTTACTTGCAGCAGGCATACACAGAAAACCGATCACACTACGAGGATGCGTTTTGGACATGTGCAGGGATGCGCAAATTACTGCCTTAGGTGCTCAGCAAGGTGTGAAACCAACAAAAATGCTCAGATGCTCAAGGACAGGACGGTGACACAAACACCTGCGAAAAACTTTTCGAGAGATGTAGCACAAGAGCATCTGGAAATTAGGATGCGGTTTGTTGACGCTCTACCAAGATCACTACAAAATCGTGTGAAAAGGATACAGGAAATACAGCACGTACGCGTTGTGGGATCCGATTCTAGGAAGGTCTTAGATTTGACGCTTGGGGCTGCTGCTGCTCTTTGATGTGGCATGAGGCTTTCCAAAAAACGATCTGCTCTCAAAACAAACGCAGGCAAAGCCGTCTGCCAAACTTATGGAGTAAATAGGGCAGAAGGCAGTGCCAGGGACCAGGCTTGCTCAGCATGCTGCGCGCAGCTAAGATGGCCTCGCGGAATCTCTCATCCCTACTGTCAAGGACGCTCCTATGCTCTAAAAATGGAATAAAATGTCACGAGTCACACACCCTATAGATTGTCTGCCACCAGCATCCTGCCTGCCGCGCATCCTCCAGAGCAACCGAAGATATAGGCAACGCCTTTGAGAGGAGATGCACCGCACCAGTCCTTTGAATGGCCGGGAGCCGAAGGGAAAGAAAGCCCTGCCTCTACGCCCGCACTGAGCGGAGGCAGCACCTCCACGGATGGACTCGACCTCGGAGTAAGCTAAGCGTCAGCAGGTGGAGAGTTCTCCAAAAATTTTGCAAACGGTAGTCAGGAGTGGTTCCGGGAATGCAGCGTCTTGCCCTGCAGCAGTTTGGACTTTCTCTTTCGGAATGGACCTGACGTTGACCAAGCTCAAGCAGATCTGCTGAAACTCATCTGTCTTCAAGTCCTCATAAACAAAAACGTAAGACAATCGGCTTCAGAGTTGGAGTCAAGAAGCTGGAACTTCTGTAGTGCCAATGTGGCAGACCGGCAGTGCCAACATGGCTACTCCAGTCGCCATAAAAGTCTCTTGCCTGCACAGCTGCATACAAACATCTAGGCAACATGACCCATTCCTCACACCACTTGGTTGTTCTTTGACAAGAACTTCCATGCAATGGAGCAGCCTCGGAGCCTTGCGAGTTGCGGCGTCGCCTCCGCAAGTCTGCAGGCTCACCTCAAATACTTGAAGCAGCCGCTGAAACATACCAAAAGGTTACCTAGACCCTGCGAATATGAGTCAAGCTGCCAGTCTCTGTTGGGAGCGTCGCGCTCGCACCAGGTCGCCACGCGAAATGCTCGTTCTCACTCAGCCCTGCCTTGGATTGAAACATGGTGGCCCATGCAGTGCATCCAAATTATGGCAGGAGACTCGTGCCTGCTTCAGATTCGGACCCATTAACGCCCACAAACGCCATGACATCAGTTCTCATCCAAACAAGGAGCGGCTGCCCGGAGCTTTTCGTTCTCTGCCAAGAGTTCTGTCAGATTCATGGCGGGAACCGGCGAGGGGGCCTGCATGCTTTCCATAGCCAGTTCAACTACTGCACTTTCCTCTTTAATGAAACGCTGACTGGCACAGCCCGACGACAGCGGCGCCCTCAGCTGCCTCCCTACGCTCGGCAGGCGCTGAGGGTGCTGAAGGCTCAGACGGCGTCAGCACGGCTTGAAGATCCGCATCAAGCGCCTCACAGAAGGGCAGACCAAGAATATGCTGCAGCCAATTGAAAGGAGGTTGGCTCTTACGCGCGCAGAGACAAGGGTGACTAATGCCTCGCCAACAAATGTCCCATGGAAGAATGTAAAATTGCGGCATACATAGACCTGCCTCACGAGACAGAGCGTCTGGCTCGGGAGCCTGAGTGTCCAGCTTGAAGCAGACACCGCAGGCACTGCGTCCAATTCACAAGTTTTGCCACTGCCACTTTGCAGGAAACGATGGGTCTAGAACACTTCAGCTTGCTATCGCACTCGGACGTTTCCTGTGCCACCCACCTCTGGCGTGACCTCCTTCTTTGGAGCATCCTCCTTGAAGAGATCCTCTTTCGTAAACTCTATGACCTCAAGCATGGCAAGTTCAACTGCTGTGCCATTTGCTGGAAAGGCCTCCCCCCAAGCCGGGCCATACGTAAGAAAAGCGACGGGTACACGTTGAACACCCCAAATATCCGTAAAGTGGCATGCCTCATCGTCACTCTCCGGCGGCGGCGGCGCTATCACATCTGACCAGGACGGTCTCCTGACCTCATACAATGGATGACAGACGAGAAACAGCTTCCCATGTCGCTCTTGCAACAGCCATGAAACTTTCCATGACTGTTCCAACTGAAACTCCTGAATTGGCTTAGCTTTGAAGAGCCTTAAGGGCCCTGCCATGGGTGCCCGCTGTGCGGCACCAGCCAGGCGATCCAGGCAGTCCGACTGCACAAAATGCAAACGGCCCTAATAAATGGCGTGAAAGAAAGGCAAGGCGTCTAATTATTCTTGGTATGGCAGTGCCGGACGCTAGTACTAGTAAACTTGAGTTCACACGATAAGTCCTGAGGATTATGGGTCCTTTGATTGTCACCCTGAAACAGCTTCTGCATCGAGATGGTTTCTAGCCCTGTCCTTCAGCGAGTCGTCCAGCAGCCTGGTCTGCACCACACGGTCGCGAAGGTGTTCAGGAGGAGGCACCTCTTGGCAGTGTGTTCCCCATGTAACTCATGGCTGCAGAAAACGCCTTATCTAAGTTTATAGTAGGAGGTCTTCAATCAACAACCGCGGTCAGGCCGCCTGTGTCTTGCGCGGCTTGCGTATTTGAGGCTGAAATGTGAGGACCTCGCTGAGAGATCGCTCCATTCCATTGCCTGGCTGGCTGGGAGTTCAAGGCATAGACTGCTGACTTGCTTGCATCTAAGACCCAGCACTGGACAATTGTGACTTAAGACTGCAGCCTTTCCCGCATATGCTCGTCTTCCACACTCCTGACAATGAACTTGCTAGTCTCGCCTGGTCGCTGTGAGGTGAGTCCGAGCAATTCCTGACCATCAAACACAATCAATCAACTTGAAGCAGTCTTCCCTTCTGCACCCTTGTGCACAGGCAGGTTAAATCTGCTCATTTCCTGACAGATCGCTACAGGATTACTGCCTGCGGGGATCTGCAGGCCGCTGGGAGAACCACACTTCGGATTGGTGCACCATGTCCGAAATCCTGACGCATTGCCGCGAAACATCAATACAAACCGAGACTTGTTCAGGAACAGAGCGCGCCGACAGAAACATCAACCGAGACGACTGTCCTGTGTCCTTGCCTTTTGCAAGTTCGAAGCCGATAACAAGTCGGAGGAGGTCATTGCAGAAGCACGCAGCTACCTGCACCCTTGCTTCATACTTGCAAGCTCGAACCTGCATCTGATCTCGACCAGTACATGTCAAACTATCACTAGGCCCACTAAAGGAGAACTTGTTTCTCAAAATTTAACGCTGAACTAACGCAGAAACGCAATGCTACATGTATCCCACATGATGCTAAGCTGTCAATCACTGAGCCATGTCGAAATTCGCAAAAAACTCCAGGCAGAAGATCCTAGTGAGCCTACACAGTGACTGGAAGGGTGCCCGTACTGAACGTGATGCGTCTGTGCGGCTGGCAGGGCAAGCAAAAACTGTTCGAGATTAAACGGTGAGCTGGGAGGCCGACATCAATGGCAGTGATCTCATCCCCTTTCTCCAAGAATGACACCTGCAACAGACACGTCCCAAACGCCAGCCTGATACTACCACAGCCAACAGAAAAGTGATGACTAAACGCGCATATATGGCAACAGATGCGCAGCAGCGGATATGCAAAAACTGCAGCACTGACAATTCCCAAGCAGCATGCGTCTTGCCACACATGCTATGGAAATCCATAAACCTGTTGCTGCCCTCATTAATATGACTAGATGACAAGATGGTTCCACGATGCTGACAGACCTTTTGAATGCCCTACCTTCCGTTTGTGCCAATGCAATTGACTGAAACACAATTTCTCATGACACAAACGTGGAGGCCCTGGCAAAATCCTGACACATTCCATACACGCACACACGTTCCCAGCTTAGACGTCCTGAAGCAGCATGTAATATATCTACATATCTTGCGCGGTACGACATGATCCGACTTCTGAAGATGATGTCGAAGCATGGTGTCTCTTTGCAAAAGTTTTGTTAATCAGCCAGGTTCTCTACACTAAGGGGGAGGACAAAGGGACACCTAGCTCAAGAAAGATGGACCAAACATTGCCGTAACAACTGTTACACATGCTTTCTCTGACGTTGAGTTGAAGGAGACTTTCTAGTTTTGGCTATGTACGGCCCACAAGAAAGGCTGAATGGCGGTTCTGACGGCGGCTCCAAAAACTAAACGGAGCTTGCAGCGTCGGAGTAAACCTAGGGCCTAGGGGTGTCTTCTTGTGTTTGTTATGGCCTAAGGCCAACGGATTATAGTATGCTGACTCAATGAAGAACCACATGAGATCCTGAAAGGATGAAGTTTGAGAGTTTTCTGGGTCTGACGGATGTCCTGTTTGTGGAGAAACCCGAAGCCCTGGACATGAAACCCTAAATTCGTTTGGCTTGGCAGTCTCGATCTCCCCAGCCAAAAATCTTGTTTTCGTTTGCATTTCATTGGACTGTCAAGCAAGACAAATGCAACACAAAGCGCCGTAAAACCACTGACTGAAGTGTTTCAATTGACCGGCCTTGTCGCTGTTTGTAGTCGGCTGCTTTCGGATAACAACCTGCAATTTGCCAGCGGCAGTGCCGCCATGCTGCCAAAGATCTTGCAACTGCGCTTCCAACACAAAATCGAAATGCTTGTGCTGCACTGACGTCTTGTCGTCGCCAAGGGACACCAGGCAACTCGGCCACAAAACCTGGCACCGTGACTCTTACAAACCCAATCGCAGCCCAATAAGTATGAATGTGGTACGTGTTGATTAGGAACTACGGCGGCTGCGCACGTGAAAGCGTTTTCCTTTGCAAATAACAATGGCGAACAATCGGAGTAATGCCTCACTACGAACAATTTTAAGTAATTTCCTGTTAACGTTCGTGATTAACACGCAGCAAAAACAACTCGGCTGGGCAAACGCACTCCAACCATGTTGGACGCTATGCGCTTAGCATGTCCTTGCAGAACCACACCAATTAAAAAACAAATATGATTTCGTACCTGCGTGCAGAATGGATTTGCGCATTTTTTGTTGCTGACTGCTGAACCATGGTCAATGCACATGTCTCGGCAAAAATGCTGACGAACCAGACAAATCCATACGGAATATGGATGCATGCATGCAATCTGAAACTGTAAACTTTGCCATACATCCGGATGCGAACTTCAAAAAAAACCTGCAAAATTCAAAACAAGTTTTGCCAGCAAAAACGGCATGATGTCCATGAAGCATTCTTGACAACAATTGCCAAACAGATCCTGTGAACCTTGACGCATTTTTTTCCCTTCAAGGACAGGAATTGGCGGTGGTTCCAAATCTATTGACCTGCGCTAAATAGACCATGTGTTAAAACTCAGAACATATGTCTCGACACATTTTGCTCAAATGACAACTCACATCGCTTGTTGTTTGCCTGTGGCACTGGTTCCAAGCGTTTGTGCATGTGGCCATGTCTGCCACGATCCACATGCCAAATGTACGGCTGTCTAAACTCTCAGAAAACGTGGACATGCCAACTTTTGCAGAATCGAAACAAAATCGAAACGCATCGAGCCCATCAACGCAAAGTGCAGAATCATTCATTCGGTATATATGTATGTCGATAAGACGGCAAACGTGGGTGCCATCCAGAAAATGCATGCTATCAACATGGAAAGGACTCAACAATTGCCTTCATCTTCAAAACCTATGGCCACATACGTGGAGTCCATGTAGACCTTCGCGCCACAGCCTCTACCACGGGACGGGCGGGCACTTCAATTGGATATACCCCAAGTGAGGTAAGAGAGAGTCAATAAAATGCCTGGAGACATGGTTCAATCATGCACAACAGCATTCAGAGCAAGTTCAGCAACAATCAATCACACCGGTTCAGTGACTCAATGTAACTCACAAGAGAGAACAAACACAAGATTTTTATTCCATACACGATTGACACAATGTTTGTTTGAGACTTAGTCACACAACTTTCCAACCACAGTCATATCGAGGAATCACGGTGGGACAAAAATTCTCTGGCCCGAACCACTGAGGAGGAGCTGCATCAACCAAGAGATGTCATGCCACACAAGACAAGCAGTTGAATGCAAGGAAAAAAATTTGAAAAGGTTTGGTTGGAAAAACATTGTTGATTTCAAAACCGAAATCCAATCTATGGAGGGCTTGACTTTCAAGGGCCCAGGAATTGGCTGGGCGTTGCTCCATCCACGAGCGCTAGCTCCCGCACTCGCTTGCACACGGCCTAGTGCCACAGACACCGGCACAGGGGGTCCACGGATCTGCGAGACAGATTTACAAGCCTTTAGAGAGCCCAGACAGGCAAAAATTCTCTGGCCCGAACCATTGAGGAGCTGCATCAACCAAGAGATGTCATGCTGCGCAAGACAATCAGTTGAATGCAAGGGAAATTTTTGAAAGGTTTGGTTGGAAAAACATTGTTGATTTCAAAACCGAAATCCAATCATGTTTAGAATAAGGTGTGCATCAATGGGAGTGAGCAAATCAGCAACTGTTGCAGTTCTCAATTCTGAGAACAAGGTTTCATCACTCAAGGGATGAGCTAAACAATTTGTGAGTTCAGGTTCAGAGAATCGCTCTTAGATAATGTGACTCAACAAGAGTCGTGCCAAGCCTCAAGTCTCTCTCAAACTCAAGCAATGGCAGAAGACAAGCAATCAAAAGCTGACCTGAATCAAACACAGAATCAACCAAGCCAAATACAACAGCATATCAATCCAAGCAAAAAAAATCCAACCAGACATCGATCATACAAAGTGCGCGGATCAGGAGCATCAATCCCACACAAACTGACGAAGTCAGATGCAATGGGTGCCTGAGTCAATAGCACATGAAATCACGCAGCTATCCTTAATAACTCAATCAACACTCTTGAGAGGGCAATCAACCAAACCTAGTCACTTGAAACAACCGAATGAATAGAATTGACCAAGAAAACAACGCAAACAATAATGCACGCACACCAAGAAAGGCAACTCAAACTCCACAACATGGATCAATGTACCGTGCAGGGCCTAACCGCTGAAGCCAGATTTGAGGGGTTTTTGCGCCCCTGAAACAAGTTCCAGGTCAAACCCCCGCCCCCCTATTTCAATGTTGCTATAGTCACGTCCAACGTGTAGCTGCT